>JAJTJO010000110.1:1281978-1513218 GCA_024550625.1 Dendroctonus valens
ATTGCCCCGGGGTTGAGAAATTGACCTCAAAGGCGGAAGAACCCCCACAAGGGATAACGCCATTGGGATGTAGAAGGCAAGGAGAAAGGAGAAACCACTACATTAGAGATCCATTGGATATCTCAAGAATCGTCGACATGGCCATGTTCAGATCAAATCAGTCCGGAGCTTCAAGCTCCCCAATCGGATCTCCGGGGGGAGCAGGTTTGAACAGTGGAATGAGAAATGAAAGGAGCAAAATAGGACAACCTGGGAGAATATGTACTTGGAACCTTAAGACCATGGCTCAAACCGGAAAATTTCAATGAGCCCCGAAAGAAAAAAAAGGGAGGACCCGGAAGGTGGGCAGGCATAGGATATCATGGCTGAAAACTTAAGAACTTCATCATAGCCAGGATGCTAGCCAATATTCTGAACGAATAGGCACTTGAAGAAGAAGAATAACGAACCATTCAGATCACACAATTCACTTTAATAAGGAATTAAAATTTCTCACCGCTTCGCCTGTAATCCCTGGCAATGGTCTTGACAGCCTCCATTTGCTCCTTGAGCTTCTCTTTCGCGTTCTCCACCTCGGAGCCGCCGCTCAGCATCAGCGCCACAAAGTCGTGATATTTCATCAGGGCGGCGTGCTGCGCTACCTCCATCTGCGGCTTGAGGAAGCCCAACACGGCCGAAATGTGCTTGCCGCTGATATGCAACAGATTCTGCGTTGCCGTGCTAAAGAGCACCAAGGTGGCCAGGTGAAGAACAGTGGCCGGATCTTGGCACACTTCCAGCTCCTTCAGGAGGTGCAGTTTCAAGTGCAGCACCCCCGTTCGGTCGTGCTTCTTGTCGACTTTTCGCAGGAAGACGCCGCAGTCGTCCAGCGCTGGATCCAGGGCGCTGATAAAGTCCTCCAAACTGCTGCCGCTGAGTGCTTTGAACAGGGGCAGCAGCGCCGCGTAGTCGTTGTTTTGGCTCAGGAACTTCAGCTTTTCATTGGAGGTGAGCGTGCTGATGTCCAGTTGGGCGCCACTGTCATCCGCGGCGAAGCTCAGGAACTCGGACACCAGATCGGAGCAGATGGTCTTCAGCAAGTACTTGGCGATGGAGGCTTGCAGTTCCACTGGGAGGAGTTGGCAGCCTTTCTGGTACCAGCGCAGTTCGTTGATTAGGCTCTCGGCTCTGGAGGCGAATTCCTGGTGTCTTTTGCGGCGCAAAGCCGTCTTGTCCGCGATCGTTTCCTTGAAAATATCCGCAGCCAGCTGGAGGCCTAGAATATTTGCATTAAAAGAGATGTGGTATAGGAGGGTTTAAACAATTGCAACTCACCTCGCTCGTTCAATGCGGGCTGCAGATGCTGCGCGATGGCGTCCAGAAGGCTGTCCAGGCCCTCGTCTTCCAAGAAGGGCTGGATCAGCTCGGAAACCACATGCAAAGGAAGCACAATCAGGGCCTTTTTGTTCTCCTCCTCCACCTCCTGGTCGTCGTCCTCCTCCTGCGCCCGGTGTCTTGAGTGTCTCTTAGTGGACTTGGTCTTGGTTTCACGCCCTTGAGTACCGCCCCACTTTTTCCGCCTGCCGCCTTCTTGCGCCGCTCCTCCCTCTTATCCACGCGATCGTCCTCCTCTTTGCCTCGCTGCAATTTCGCTCTTTCGCCACTCTGCAGCTCCACTTGGTGCTTTTGATACTGCCCCGATTCCACCAAGCTTTGGGCGCGTTGCTGCACAGCTTCCAAGCACAAATCGCTGATTTTATCCATGTAGGCCTTGCTCAGCACGAAGCTTTCCAGCAGAACCGTTTCCTGGTTCTTCTGGCCTTTGAGCAGATGCTCCACCACCAGGGAAAGGTCCTTGGCCGTTATGCTGGAGGGCAGGGTAGTTTCCAGGTCGACAAACCCTCCAATGGATATGCACTCTTCGATGTAGTCGTTCACGCGATCTAGCAAGCTGGGGACTACCGCCATAGTGTCCAGAAAAAATAGATTATCCACAGCGTGCACTCTTCTCAAGTAGTTTTTCGGGTCGGAAATCCCAATTCTGGTTAGGGCGTCGAATTCTAGATACTGGTTTTGCTTCAAAAACGCCCGGGTCCACTCGTTCTGTCCCCTAGTGTAGCAGCTGGGGATGTACTGAGCCCCCGACAGTCTACTGGTCAAGCTTCCATAGGCGCAGATCTGGTCAAAGAGCCCAAAGAATAGCTTCTCGCTAATTCCAATCTGGCTGACGATGGAGCCCACTGCTACCGGCCTAGAGATGCCGTTTAGGGCGCCTTTGAGCTGCGCTTTGGCGCGCGAGATAAACGCCTCGACGAAGAAGCTTTTCGGATCGGCGGGATCTTGGATGGCTTGAATGACGCTCCCCAGGTGCTTCTCCAGCACTTGATGCTGAAGAAAGTCTGCGGGCAGGTCATAGGCAATGGTCAGGTCGCTCACATTAATATGGCCCTGCTGCTGGAGCTTCTCGTTGATCTCGCCAGCTATTCGCAGCGTGTAACTGTGGTCGATCAGCTGACCTGTAAATTTGAAACTTAGCCAAGTCCTGTTGCTCCCATTTGATTTAAAGCTCACCCAGTACACTCTGGATATCCTTCCGGCCCTTCAGCACCTGGTTCAAATGGGCATTCACCTGCCCAAAGTCCACGCCAATATTCTTGGCCAGATCCCCCAAGCTGATTCTGCCCCCGCTCACATACAGCTCGTTCTGGATCTCCGTCACCAGCTGAGCGGAAGTTAGATACTCCTTGCCATCGCTGGTGAATATCAGCTCGATCAGCTTCTTCTCAATGAGCCAGGAGACGATTTCCACGCAATTGCGCTCAGAAAGCTTCTGAGCGCTGACGCTCAGCTGCACTTTTTGAAAATCGGCCGCTAACCGCTTGATTTCTTCCCAATCGGACATGGTTTTTGTGCACTGTTTAAGACAAAATGGGCCCCAAAAATCGATCAAATGACAACAAACAAAGACTTTTGAACATATGGCCACCAAAACAAAGCGTCACACTGATTGACGTTTATTACCACAGGGTTGTCGCGTTGATGATTGGGTTGCGCCCGTTAACTAGGGAAAACTTGCATCTGTCTCATGGAAAAAGGAGGTCGAGCTTGGAAAAATCGAGCCATGCGGCAACAGTCCCGACATTTCCGTCAGCGCTCAATGTAACCCAACCTCTATCCCAGTGACATAACCTCCTTTTATTTGACATTCCGTCAACTTGGGCCCCAAAGTTCCGTAAAAATGGCCATAATCAACTTGTTAAGAGCCCTAAAACTCCATCACGTCAAATCTAGCACCTTGCTAAAGGTGGGTATCACTCCCCATAGTAATTTACTAGGAATTCAGGGTCTTGAAGCCTTAAGCGCGGTGTGTTGTTTCTAGCGCTCCTGGTCCAGTTCCGTTCAGCTCGCCGACCACAAGGACCTATCCAGGATACGCAACATCGGAATATCTGCCCATATCGACTCGGGCAAAACCACACTGACCGAACGGATTCTCTTCTACACCGGCAAGATTGAGGCCATGCACGAAGTGAAAGGCAAGGACAACGTGGGGGCCACAATGGACTCGATGGAGCTGGAAAGGCAGCGCGGCATTACGATCCAATCGGCGGCCACTTACACGCTGTGGAAGGACCACAATATCAACATCATCGACACGCCAGGCCATGTGGACTTCACGGTGAAGTGGAAAGAGCCTAAGAGTGCTGGATGGGGCTATTTTGGTGTTATGCGCTGTGGGCGGCGTGCAGAGCCAATCGCTGACTGTCAACAGGCAGATGAAGCGGTACAATGTGCCTTGCATCGCCTTTATTAATAAACTGGACCGAATGGGGGCGAATCCTTATAGGGTGTTGTCGCAAATGAGGTGAGCCAACCCACAAAAAAAAACCTGCAGGAAGTTTATTTCCTTTCGATTAGGGCAAAGGCTGAACCACAATGCAGCGTTGATCCAACTGCCCATAGGGCTAGGAAAGCGCCTGCGAAGGATTAAGTGGACATTATAGCGGAAAGAGCGATTTACTTACTTCGAAGGCGACTACGCGAGAAGCTGCGCTACGACGAATCCCCCAGAAAAATGAGGGCGGAAAGCAGCGAAAGGCGCAGCGAACTGATCGAGCACCTGTCGAACGCCGACGAACTTCTGGGCGAGCTTTATTTGGAGGAGAAGGAAATCACTGAAAGCCACATAAGGGCGGCCATTCGACGCACCTGCCTTAAACGAACATTCACGCCAGTCATGCTGGGCACCGCGTTGAAAAACAAGGGGGTGCAGCCCCTGTTGGACGCCGTGCTGGAGTTCCTCCCCAACCCAGGCGAAGTAACCAACTTCGCCTTCAAGAGCAAACGGACGCGGATGAGGGCAATCAAGAGGACAACAAAGTGGTGCTGAGTCCCGAGCGGACCGGCCAGAACCCGTTCGTCGCGTTGGCTTTCAAGCTGGAAGCCGGCCGGTTCGGGCAGCTGACCTACATGCGCTGCTACCAGGGGATGCTGAAGAAGGGCGACTACATCTTCAATGTGCGCACCCAGAGGAAAGTGCGTATTGCCCGGCTGGTGCGGATGCATTCCAACCAAATGGAGGACGTCAATGAGGTCTATGCGGGCGATATTTTCCGCCCTATTTGGCATCGATTGCGCTAGCGGTGACACATTCGTCACCGAGCTCAAAGGCAACATCTCCTTAGAGTCGATATTCGTGGCCGAACCAGTGGTTTCAATGGCAATCAAGCCAGCCAACAACAAGGACCGCGACAATTTCTCCAAAGCCATCGCACGTTTCACGAAGGAAGACCCGACCTTCCGCTTCGAGTACGACAGCGACAACAAGGAAACCATCGTCTCGGGAATGGGGGAGCTCCATTTGGAGATTTACGCGCAACGAATGGAGCGCGAGTATGGCTGCCCGGTAATCTTGGGCAAGCCCAAGGTGGCCTTCCGCGAAACTCTGCTCAATCCATGCGAGTTCGAGTACTTGCACAAGAAACAATCGGGAGGACAAGGCCAGTTTGCCAAAGTGATCGGGATCCTGGAGCCGCTGGCCGCCCACAAAAACACCACGTTGGAGTTCATTGACGAAACCGTCGGAACCAACGTGCCCAAACCCTTCATTCCCGGTATCAGAAAGGGCTTCCTTTCGATGTCCGAAAAGGGCTGCTTGGCCGGCCAGAAACTCTCCGGCCTGAAGTACCGGCTAATGGACGGCGCCCATCACAGCGTGGACTCGAGCGAACTGGCCTTCTTCCTGGCCTCGCAAGGCGCCATCAAAGAAAGTAAGTCCAGCCGTCCTCTACCTTGACTTTTCACAGCACAAAAAACTTTTCAGCTTTCGAAAAGGGCCATTGGCAACTGCTCGAGCCGATAATGTGCGTCGAAGTGAACGCCCCCGATGAGTTCCAAGGCACTGTAATAGCCCAGCTGAACAAACGCCATGGGATCATAACAGGAGTGGATGGAATCGACGGCTGGTTCACTTTGTACGCGGAAGTTCCCCTTAACGACATGTTCGGATATGCGGGCGAGTTGCGGTCGAGCACTCAAGGCAAGGGGGAGTTCACTATGGAGTACAGCCGATACGTCCCATGTTTGCCGGAAGTTCAAGAGAAACTGGTTATGGAATATCAAAGAGCCAGCGGCCAGATAACGGAGAAGGATGTGAAGAAGAGCCGGAACTAGGGAGGGAGCTTGCGGGCAAGGCAGGCAAATACTTGTAAATATAAAATAGTTCGTTTTGTACATACATCAGCAGGAGTTTTTTAAAAAATCTAACTTGCCTTTTTGCTCAAAAGCCTTACGGATCCTTTCGATGGTGGCTTCTTCGCAGTCATCGTCGATTATCAGGGCAGTGTGCACTTGCACCCTCTTTCCAGGCCTGGGTTTTTCAGTGGCCGTTTGACCTGCCTCGGTAAACGCCTCCACACGGTACCTGAACATATCGGTTTGGTTGGGATCTGCAAAAATATCAGTATTCATTAACGGTTTTAAACCTTAAAATCGAACTAACTGCAGGTTTTTCTCCCTTGTACTCTTCAAATCGAATCTATGAGATCAAGACTAACCTTCGGAATATTGAAGCTCGCGCTGTATGTGCGGGAACTCGATAGAGTCCTTTCGCAAAACCGCTTTTCCTTTTACGTCGCCTGAAACAGTGGCTTTTTTAAACCGTTCTTTGCCCAAACTCTAGGAAACTAACCGTAAAAGTCCATGTCCTTCAGTTCAGCCTTGTAGGAAGGGAACAGCTGCCAAACAACCTCATCCCGCTGTTTGGGTTTTGCTGCAATTGAAGCTCAAAGTTCAGTTACAACTCCTTTAGACTCTCTAGCCACCTACCGCTCAACGCTATCAGATCAAGAAGTTTGATGGCTGCGTGGTTTAGCAACCGGTGTTGAAGAAGTTGTGCTTCAAATGTTGGCTGCAAATTTTCTTGTTCTCGTAGTAGCTGATGACGTTTTTCGACAGACTGCCTTGTTTTATGAAGCCAGTTAGGGACGGAAATGGGCACATTTGCGTGGTTTTTGAACTGTTTGTACACTCTTTAATGGCACACTTGTCCACCTAAAACCCCACAATTGCCGCTGGTTTTTTTGGGATGTTTCAAATTTGCGACTGTTTACCACTGGGATTTTCGAGCTGCAGTGGGTGAGGCGCTTTTTCCGCAGCCAATGTGGTTGAGAGTCGGAAGCCAAAGGGTCGCGATACAGTTTGTAGTCCTCCGGCACGCTGCCCGGGAGTAAAGTTCCCCACTTGCTAAACTGCGCCTTGTTAAAGTGATTGGCGCATATAAACAGCATTTTGAGGTCCTCATCGGCAACGCAACTTGGGATGCCTGCCTTGATTCGCCAGGCATTTAGGCTGAAACCCTTTCATTACATCCACTGTTTCACTACCTACCAGCTAAAACTCGCTTACACATTTTTCTCTGTTGGAAATGGAAACTTTCTTGCCGCCTTTTTCACATGAGTGGCACAGTTTATAATCGCACAGTATTGCCTCATTGGCTTATAGAGTGTTTGGGGGCTGGCGCCAGCATTTACCGCAGAATCTCCTTCATTGCATAGAAAACTGTAGTCGGACTTTTGGTGCCAACCTGGTTACTTACCAGTTAGGGCTTCATTGGTTATTTGATCCAGAACTTCGTGGGTTGAGAGCATTTCGCTCGCTTTGGATAGAGCAGCTTCATCGCAGAACTTGTGATGGAGGTGTTTGTCGCATACTTTCTGTTTTTTGAAGTATTCCAGAAATGCCCTCGAGACCTTGCCGAGCTTTACTAGATACCCTAGAGCTCCATCCGGCGGGAACAGGGACGTCGACGTTTCCAGGCAATTTTCGATGCAACACTTCGTCACCTGGAAAAACGTTGAAAGTTGCCCAGTTTCACTCATCAGGCAATCAAGTTTGAACCTTTGGCTTGCGAATGGTAGAGAAAGCTTTAACGCAGTTTGTCAAGCTTTGCTTCCGCCACCAGTGTGTTCCGTTGCTATTCACAGCCGGATCTGGATACAAGCGATAATTCGTGGGCACAGCCATCGATGTCACACCGCCGTTGCTTGTGAACTGCTTTTCCGTGAAGTGTTTTTCACACACAAACAGCAATTTGAGGCCAGCGACTGGAAAGGAACTCGGGATTCCTGCCCGCACACTCCAACTATGACGCCTAAAAATCGTCCAATAAACCTTACATTTCCTTACAGTTAAACGGGGCCTTACATTGGCTGATCAAGTGGAAATGTGAGCTTTTTACCCGCTTCCGAAGCGTGCGTTGCACAATTTATAAAGGCGCAGTATTCCTTCACTGGGACGTACACTTTTGCATACAGCGAATCTTCCTGCTCAGAATCCTCTAAAACATCAACCTCTGAAGCAGTTCCGCTGATCTCATGAGAAGCTTCAGCATCGCGATGATCGCTATCGACCCATAAGAGTTGCAAGCCCAGCAAAACAGCCGCGCTGGCATTGAAGATGCCATTTTTGAAAAACTGATGACTTAAATGGGTTTTGCAGATTTTCTTGTCGCCGTACAGCTTCTGTATCTGGTAGGCCACTCTAAGGTTGGTCACACGTTTGGAGACGGCAGGGAACGGGTGCAGCACTGTTGTGTTATCAGAATTTCTGGGACAATTTCTGATGCAGCACGCGTCCAACTAAGGAATACACATAACATATTTGTTGAAGGCATAATTACATGTGCAGACTGGTTAAAAACACTTCGAGCTTTAAAAAAGCCTTAAATAGTTGGACAAAAACTGGAACTTAATTCCTGATAGAACAGCTTTTTCTCTAAAAAAAATATGGCAAAATCCAGTTGCGATTTCTGCTTCTGCTGGTTTCTCAGGGAATATTCGTAAAAAATGACCTGAGGATGGCAACAAATCGAAACTTGTCCCACTGGAAAAAGTACTTTTGCCTCCACCAATCCGGCAACAGCAACTTCTTACCCTCGCAATTTCTTGAAGAAAAAGTCACATGTTTAAACATTTCTGCTCGATTGCCTGAAGATGACCCAAAATCGAAACGTTTCCCACTTATAGAGCAGCATTTTTTGTAAAAAAACTATCAAAAAACACGGAACTTTGCTTTTCGAAGCAAATCCGTTACACCTTTAGGCTTGCACACAAATTTGGGAATTAAAAAAATCCTCAAAAATTGCCTGAGGATGGCGAGAAATCGAAACTTCAACTTCTGAACAATTGTGAATATTTTCCTGACTGTATTTCAACTTAATTCAGAAGAAATTCCTGGGTTCCAGTCAATTTTATTGTTTATTACTTAAAATATTTTACAAATACGTTTCGGTGTCTTCTCCACCATCATCAGTTTGTATGTATGGCTGTTTCTCTAACCTTCACCTTTGGCAAGCCAAGTGAAGGTAGAAACAGCCATACATACAAACTGATGATGGTGGAGAAAGACACCGAAACGTATTTGTAAAAATATTTTAAGTAATAAACAATAAAATTGACTGGAACCCAGGAATTTCTTCTGAACAATTTTAGAGAATTCCCTGAAGACGACCTTAAATAAAAACGTTTTGCACTTATAGAGCAGGGTTTTCTCGGGAAATCCCATTAAAGGCCACCCTCTACCTATGCGGGTTTCTTAGGAAATAAATATTGAACTCAAAATGCTCAAAATATCCAGACTTGGTCCACTGAAAAAGCACAGGTTTTTCCTATAGAAAGCGACTGAAATCATAACTGCCTCAGAAAAAACACGTTACACATTGGAACTAACAAAAAACACCCCCAACATCCGACAAAACCTGGCCTTGAAGCTTAGAACTTACCACTGCTTCTATGGTACCGGAATTATCAGCTACGGTAATCAGGTTCGCCCTGACTTTCTTCTGCACCCAATGTGGATTCCCATCTATTGCTGAACTATCATTATACACCCGGTAAGACCAAGGGAGGATTCCTGGTTTTAGAACGTCCCAGGGGGAAAATTCTGTCCCCTTGAAGTGTTTGTCGCATACGAACAGCTCTTGCACCACATCCTCTGGCAGCGAAGCCCGGATTCCTGCCCTTTCCAGCCAGACTTTTTGCCTAAGAACGAGGAACATTAAGAACGTTTTATGCTGCTGTTGAGCGCGGTCTTACGTTGCTGGTTCTGATGGAAATGCCACCTTAATGCGCGCCTTGTCTATGTATGTGGCACAATTTATAAAGGCGCAATACTCTTTTACCGGGCGGTAAGCTTTCTGGCGTGCAGCACCTGAAACCGCCGGAGTGCCGGAAAGGCAGGAGGAATAAAGGACCTGGTTTAATTTACCCGCTGCTGCGTCTGGATCTGATCCGTCGGAGCTTAAGCAAATTACTCGCTTTCCTTTACGGAACTTCCGCGTTTTGCGTGCAACCGGTTTCAAATGATCTTTCCAGCTGCTTGGCTCTCCCACTGAAACAGTCAGCCCATACAATCCCACTCAAAGGGAACTTGCTCAGTTAGTTTACTACGACTTACCAGTCGCACCACTATTTCCCACTTTGGGAGGGTTTTCGCTGCTTGCAGCAGTCTTTTCTCCTGAAACGCCCCAACCAGTTTCTACTACCATATCAAAAAACCTGCGTGAAACTTACCAATATTATTCAGCTGCGTAGCCTGTTGGCCAAGGGGTGGAGCTGCGCTGATCTTGTCAGTAATAATAGCCTTTAGCTTGACATTCTTCCCCCGCATCAGTTTAACCCCCATGGGTTTCGGAACTTGTTTTAGAAAAAGAATGGGATTTGCTGTTGGGTTTTTAACGGCGGTTGGAATGCTTGGTTGAACCGTCTCTCGCTCCTTTACCGTCTGGATAACTGGGCTGGCTTCTGAGTTGGCCTGCACCCCTACAAAGAAAACTTGCGGTGCAGCAGGGCTTTGGTTTCGGTTTTCTATCGCAGCCACTCGTGGCCTTTTAGCCGGCATGGGGCTGGATTGGGGCTGCGATGGGGTTGAACTAGCAGTCGAACTGTCAGCCGAATTTCCTACTGCTCTCTTGAGTTGGGCCCGCCCAATGGGGCTTTTGCTTGCAGTGTCTGGCCCAAACTTTACATAACTTGGGAGCATTATCGACTGGTTTAATATTGTAACGGGATTGGCTAAAATAAACAGAACCCTTGCTAAGAGGGTGTGGTTTCGACTTCGGGCTCAGCTTACGGGTGTCTGTTGGGGACAGCGATAAAGGATCCTTTAGCTTTAGAGGCGTCATCAGATCCTTGTCGCTTCTGATTCTCAAAGATTTTTGGGCTGGAACTGGCGGCAGGTTCAATGTGGGGATTGCGCTGCGGGTCAAGCTGCTCTTATCTAAAACCCACCAAGTTCTAGCCAGATTTAGCAGGATCAATAACTCAATAAATACCGGGGGACTGGAACTCGTCGCCCTTGAAATGCCTTGAGCATACGGTCATTTCACTAGTGACTGGCTGTTTCAATTGCAGAATGCGCTTCCAGGCCTCATGCCTGCTCACAGCTTCAATGTTTCCATGTTCATTCAACACTTGCACCGCTGAAAGTTCGAGCTTTGCGGGAAAACTGTGGTAAGTGACATTTGCAGCTGATGGGGAGCTGGAATTGCAGCCTGCAACGCAGCACTTTTTGCTCTGATTCTCCTCCATGGGGGCCCAGGCTGGAGTAGAATTTCTTTGTCACTTTGGGCTCAACGTACTGGGACGTGAATTGATGCCATCTTCCACGTTGACTTTTTCAGGTTGCAACTGTTACAAGCACTGAAATGTTTGGCTGGAATAAGGCTCTATTACTGGAGATTTTCCAGTTCAGGGCTGAAAAAACAACGCGAAGTCCCTTAACCTACAAAAATTACAAACGCGGCCTCGACCATAGTAGACAGCAAACTGTTTCCAGGGGGGCCACACTTGCGCCGCCTGCTCTCTCTCACTCTCACTCAAGTAAAAATCCCCATCGCGGACCGCTCTAGTAGTTGGCAGCAATGCAAATTGTCATTAATTGACAATGTTGACATTGTCTTTCAGTTTGGAGTGTTTGGTCTTTGAGTGCGGTTCGCGTGGCTTTTCCAGCATTTCCCAGGGGAAAACCGTGATGTTTGCGGCCCTAACCGAATGTGAATGATTCGCTGTGTATAAGTCCAAAAGTGAAATGCACCATGGCAGTGATGGTTCCCACTATAAACGGACACATTCAGAACCATCTAACCAGGTCTTTGGAACGGATTTTAGAGGAGGCGAACCAGAGCGGCGACCTCAAATTGAGCAATAGGAAGTTGAAGGACTTCCCTAAAGCCAAGGAGAAGTACAACCTAAGTGATACTGTTACTGCAGGTAAGGGGGTTCAGCCGCTTATTTCGGGCGTCAAGCAACTAGGTTTTGTTGTTAAAAAACTGCTGTTATCAGTGGTTTGCGTAAAGAGTCCGTGCGGGGGCTTTTCATCAGCAGATTTCCTGCATACTCAGCCTGATTTGGCTGTTTGTTTTGTTAGCGTCGCCCCATTAGTCGACTGTCGACGTAAAACCATCTGGAAATTGCTTGATTGGCATCCCTTGGCTAAAAATAGTGAGCAAACCCACAGCCAACACCCAGCCGAAGGGCACAAGCCAATGTACAGTTGGCTTAGGTTAAGTCCGATATTGATCCCTTTAGTTCCCCCTAATATTTGGGGTTCCTGCCGAAAGCATTAAACATAGAGACTAATCATGTGTCCCTTGTTTCATACACAGCAGGGGATAAAGCAGTCATTACCAGCTCAGGGTAATGAATATGGTTTTGCAATGGTTCTTGAATATTCAAAAGGTTCAGACACATTTGGAGGGTTTACACCATCGACCATCAACCATTCATAGGCATGAATGCCTGATTTTATCAGCGTATGTGACTGGACTGCAAGTCGAACCCGAGTTTTAAATAGTCTTCATTTCAGGTCAGGAAATCGAGTGATTGATCACAATGGCAAAGGTCAAAGGAGCAGGTTGGGCCTTTATCAGTGACCTTCGGCACATTATAAGTGAGCCTTCGAGGGCTAAAATTAGACTGGCATTATTCGCCTGCTGCTGCAGGAAATTGACGCCTTCTTGAAACACTCTTTGGGCTTATCTATGGCACCCCATTCACATGCAGGCATTAACTTGTTAAGCGGCTTCTTAACTAAACAAGACTTTGCAGACCAAAAACCCGTCTTCTAGAGATTCATTTTTAACCACTGCTGTTTGATAAGGACAATCTGGGCTCCTCTGGGCCTCGTAAAGGCCTCCCTTTGTTGGAATCGACCTTTCCACCTGCCTGAACAGGCACGTGCAAGGTGTTAGCACCAGGCGGCCAAGTGATTTCGATGATTTTCCGTCTGTTGTTCGGTTTTAAAACCATAATAAATAGCCGAAAGAAACAGAAACCACTGAAATAAATGCGTTCTTCTTGAAGCCTCTTCCTCAGTTCCAGTCTGTTTCTGTTTCACTGAATGCTAATGAACCTGTGTGGGCTTTTCACTCATCTGTATCGAATCGGAGGCTCGATAAAGGACATCGTTGTAAAACACGACTCGATTAAATATTGTGGAAACATGTGGTTATATATGAGATGATGCAAGCGACAAGACGAGGGCTTGGTTTGTGATTTTCAGCCGGTTTTGGTCGGGGATTGCGTGGTTTTCGTAATGTAATCTTTGTGCAAATTGAAGCTTGATTTGCTTGGATTGAGAGCGATGTTTGATGGTTTAGGCGCTATAGTTTATTCAAATTCAAGAGTGAGCAAACCAAAGCAAACAAATGTTCAGAGCGAATTAATAAACCACGTATAAAGTGTGTAATTTCTTGTTTTATTTGTCTGAACACGCGATTTGTTTATTCGTTTTCTCCAGTTCCTATAAATATTCAATGGGGTTATCGCCAAAAAATTGACTAGAAATTCCGAAATAATGGATTGTTAAGTGCTTTCCTGGTCATTTTAGGTACTCGTAATGTGTTTCTTTCGTGCATTATTCTGCGTATTTGCTCCGTCTTCAACTTGGAAGGACTATAGAACTAAACTTTCCTATTTGAATTGGAAATTTATGGTGTGCGGCTTGTTGATACAGGATTTTTTCGGCTGCATTTTGGTGCAAAATCATCCAAGATCCGAGCAGAGCTTTGCCCCATTCAGGTGCTTGAATGTTAAAAAGCATCATCACTTGGAAAGGGTTGAAAGTTTCCTATCAGTTTTTACGACGTTTTGCAACGATCTTCTTCAGGGCTGTCTCTGCTTTTTTCTGAAATTTTTTACCTTAAAAGTTACAAGCCAGAATGTTCAATTTTAAGAAGTAGTGGACCTTTTCGAGCTTATAACTCCGAAGCAGATGAAAATATCTTGACAAGCATTAAAAGCTTTTTGATAAAGCGTCTCTAGAACCGTCTTTGCTTCTTGGATTCGTTGCAAAATTTCTAACCTTTAAAAAGTTAGAAGCAAAAATGTCAACTTTTAAACAACCGTCGAAGTTCACGAGCTTTAAAAACGGAAACGACTGAAAATATCTGAACAATCATGAGAAACTTTTCTTAGAGCGTCTCTAGAACCGTCTTTCCCCCTGATGGTTTTACGCAAAATTTCTAACCTCTAAAAAGTTAGAAGCAGAAATGTCGACTTTTAACGGACTGTCGAAGTTCACGAGCTCATAACATGCAAAAGACTGAAAATATCTGAGCACTCATGAGAAACTTTTCTTAGAGCGTCTCTAGAACCGGCTTTCCCTCTGAAGGTTTTACGCAAAATTCCTAACCTCTAGAAAGTTAGAAGCCGAAATATCGACTTTTAACGGGCCGTCGAAGTTCACGAGCTCAAAACACGCAAACGACTGGAAATATCTGAACAATCATTAGAACCTTTTCGAAAGAGCATCGCTAGAACTGCCTTTTCCTCTCAAGGTTCTATGTAAAATTTCTAACCTCTAGAAAGTTAGGAGCAAAAATCTCGACTTTTAACGGGTTGTCGAAGTTCACGAGCTTATAACATGCAAACGACTCGAAATATCTGAACATTCATGAGAATCTTTTCGATAGAGCATCACAAGAACTGTCTTTTCCTCTCAAGGTTTAATGTAAAATTTCTAACCTGTAAAAAGTTAGAAGCAGAAATGTCGACTTTTAGCGGGCTGTTGAAGTTAACGAGCTCGTAACATGCAAACTTCCGAAAATATATAAACAATCATTAAAAGCTTTTCACTAAAGCGTCTTTAGAACGGTCTTTGCGTTTGAAAGTTTTACGTCCAATTTCTAACCTCTAAAAAGTTAGAAGCAGAAATGTCGACTTTTAACGGGCTATCGCAGTTCAGGAGCTCATAACACGCCAAAGACTGAACAATTATTAGAAACTTTTTGATAAAGCATCTGTAGAACTGTCTTTGCCTGAGAATGTTTTACGCAAAATTTCTAACCTCTAAAAGGTTAGAAGCAGAAATGTCGACTTTTAACGGGCTGTCGAAGTTCACGAGCTCATAACATGCAAACGACTGAAAATATCTGAACAATCATGAGAAAGTTTTCTTAGAGCGTCTCTAGAACCGGCTTTCCCCCTGAAGGTTTTACGCAAAATTCCTAACTTCTAGAAAGTTAGGAGCAAAAATGTCGACTTTTAACGGGCCGTCGAAGTTCACGAGCTCAAAACACGCAAACGACTAGAAATATCTGAACAACCATTAGAACCTTTTCGAAAGAGCATCGCTAGAACTGCCTTTTCCTCTCAAGGTTCTACGCAAAATTTCTAACCTCTAAAAAGTTACAAGCAAAAACTGGACTTCAACACCGCCGTCGAAGTTCACGAGTTCATAAAACGCAAAAGACTGAAAATATCTGAACAATCATGAGAAACTTTTCTTAGAGCGTCTCTAGAACCGTCTTCCCCCCTGAAGGTTTTACGCAAAATTCCTAACCTCTAGAAAGTTAGGAGCAAAAATGTCGACTTTTAACGGGCCGTCGAAGTTCACGAGCTCAAAACACGCAAACGACTAGAAATATCTGAACAATCATGAGAAACTTTTCTTAGAGCGTCTCTAGAACCGTCTTCCCCCCTGAAGGTTTTTCGCTGAAGGTTTTTCGCAAAATTCCTAACCTCTAGAAAGTTAGGAGCAAAAATCTGGACTTTTAACGGGTTGTCGAAGTTCACGAGCTTAAAACATGCAAACGACTGGAAATATCTGAACATTCATGAGAATCTTTTCGATAGAGCATCGCTAGAAGTGTCTTTTCCTATCAAGGTTTAATGTAAAATTTCTAACCTGTAAAAAGTTAGAAGCAGAAATGTCGACTTTTAGTGGGCTGTCGAAGTTCACGAGCTCATAACATGCAAACGACTGAAAATATCTGAACAATCATGAGAAACTTTTCTTAGAGTGTCTCTAGAACCGTCTTTCCCCTGAAGGTTTTACGCAAAATTCCTAACCTCTAGAAAGTTAGGAGCAAAAATCTCAACTTTTAACGGGATGTCGAAGTTCACGAGCTGAAAACACGCAAACGACTGTAAATATCTGAACCATTAGAACCTTTTCGATAGAGCATCGCTAGAGCTGTCTTTTCCTCTCAAGGTTTAACGTAAAATTTCTAACCTCTAAAAAGTTAGAAGCAGAAATGTCGACTTTTAACGGGCTATCGCAGTTCAGGAGCTCATAACACGCAAAAGACTGAACAATCATTAGAAGCTTTTTGATAAAGCATCTGTAGAAAGGTCTTTGCCTGTGAATGTTTTACGCAAAATTTCTAACCTCTAAAAAGTTAGAAGCAGAAATGTCGACTTTTAACGGACTGTCGAAGTTCACGAGCTCATAACATGCAAACGACTGAAAATATGTGAACGATCATGAGAAACTTTTCTTAGAGCGTCTCTAGAACCCGGCTTTCCCCCTGAAGGTTTTACGCAAAATTTCTAACCTCTAAAAAGTTAGAAGCAGAAATGTCGAATTTTAACGGGCTGTCGAAGTTCACGAGCTCAAAACACGCAAACGACTGTAAATATCTGAACAACCATTAGAACCTTTTCGATAGAGCATCGCTAGAGCTGTCTTTTCCTCTCAAGGTTTAACGTAAAATTTCTAACCTCTAAAAAGTTAGAAGCAGAAATGTCGACTTTTAACGGGCTATCGCAGTTCAGGAGCTCATAACACGCCAAAGACTGAACAATCATTAGAAGCTTTTTGATAAAGCATCTGTAGAAAGGTCTTTGCCTGTGAATGTTTTAAGCAAAATGTCTAACCTCTAAAAAGTTAGAAGCAGAAATGTCGACTTTTGACGGACTGTCGAAGTTCACGAGCTCATAACATGCAAACGACTGAAAATATGTGAACAATCATGAGAAACTTTTCTTAGAGCGTCTCTAGAACCGTCTTTCCCCCCGAAGGTTATACGCCCAAATTCTAACCTCTAAAAAGTTAGAAGCAGAAATGTCGACTTTTAACGGGCTGTCGAAGTTCACGAGCTCAAAACACGCAAACGACTGTAAATATCTGAACAACCATTAGAACCTTTTCGATAGAGCATCGCTAGAGCTGTCTTTTCCTCTCAAGGTTTAACGTAAAATTTCTAACCTCTAAAAAGTTAGAAGCAGAAATGTCGACTTTTAACGGGCTATCGCAGTTCAGGAGCTCATAACACGCAAAAGACTGAACAATCATTAGAAGCTTTTTGATAAAGCATCTGTAGAACGGTCTTTGCCTGTGAATGTTTTACGCAAAATTTCTAACCTCTAAAAAGTTAGAAGCAGAAATGTCGACTTTTAACGGACTGTCGAAGTTCACGAGCTCATAACATGCAAACGACTGAAAATATGTGAACAATCATGAGAAACTTTTCTTAGAGCGTCTCTAGAACCGGCTTTCCCCCTGAAGGTTTTACGCAAAATTTCTAACCTCTAAAAAGTTAGAAGCAGAAATGTCGAATTTTAACGGGCTGTCGAAGTTCACGAGCTCAAAACACGCAAACGACTGTAAATATCTGAACAACCATTAGAACCTTTTCGATAGAGCATCGCTAGAGCTGTCTTATCCTCTCAAGGTTTAACGTAAATTTTCTAACCTCTAAAAAGTTAGAAGCAGAAATGTCGACTTTTAACGGGCTATCGCAGTTCAGGAGCTCATAACACGCCAAAGACTGAACAATCATTAGAAGCTTTTTGATAAAGCATCTGTAGAAACGTCTTTGCCTGTGAATGTTTTACGCAAAATTTCTAACCTCTAAAAAGTTAGAAGCAGAAATGTCGACTTTTAACGGACTGTCGAAGTTCACGAGCTCATAACATGCAAACGACTGAAAATATGTGAACAATCATGAGAAACTTTTCTCGGAGCGTCTCTAGAACCGGCTGTCCCCCTGAAGGTTTTACGCAAAATTCCTAACCTCTAGAAAGTTAGGAGCAAAAATCTCAACTTTTAACGGGCTGTCGAAGTTCACGAGCTCAAAACACGCAAACGACTGTAAATATCTGAACAACCATTAGAACCTTTTCGATAGAGCATCGCTAGAGCTGTCTTTTCCTCTCAAGGTTTAACGTAAAATTTCTAACCTCTAAAAAGTTAGAGGCAGAATTGTCGACTTTTAACGGGCTATCGCAGTTCAGGAGCTCATAACACGCAAAAGACTGAACAATAATTAGAAGCTTTTTGATAAAGCATCTGTAGAACAGTCTTTGTTTGTAAATGTTTTACGCCCAATTTCTAACCTCTAAAAAGTTAGAAGCAGAAATGTCGACTTTTAACGGACTGTCGAAGTTCACGAGCTCATAACATGCAAACGACTGAAAATATGTGAACAAACATGAGAAACTTTTCTTAGAGCGTCTCTAGAACCGTCTTTCCCCTGAAGGTTTTACGCAAAATTCCTAACCTCGAGAAAGTTAGGAGCAAAAATGTCGACTTTTAACGGGTTGTCGAAGTTCACGAGCTCATAACATGCAAACGACTGAAAATATCTGAACAATCATGAGAAACTTTTCTTAGAGCGTCTCTAGAACCGTCTTTCCCCTGAAGGTTTTACGCAAAATTCCTAACCTCTAGAAAGTTAGGAGCAAAAATCTCAACTTTTAACGGGCTGTCGAAGTTCACGAGCTCAAAACACGCAAACGACTGTAAATATCTGAACAACCATTAGAACCTTTTCGATAGAGCTTCGCTAGAGCTGTCTTTTCCTCTCAAGGTTTAACGTAAAATTTCTAACCTCTAAAAAGTTAGAAGCAGAAATGTCGGCTTTTAACGGGCTATCGCAGTTCAGGAGCTCATAACACGCCAAAGACTGAACAATCATTAGAAACTTTTTGATAAAGCATCTGTAGAACTGTCTTTGCCTGTGAATGTTTTACGCAAAATTTCTAACCTCTAAAAGGTTAGAAGCAGAAATGTCGACTTTTAACGGGCTGTCGAAGTTCACGAGCTCATAACATGCAAACGACTGAAAATATGTGAACAAACATGAGAAACTTTTCTTAGAGCGTCTCTAGAACCGTCTTTCCCCTGAAGGTTTTACGCAAAATTCCTAACCTCGAGAAAGTTAGGAGCAAAAATGTCGACTTTTAACGGGTTGTCGAAGTTCACGAGCTCATAACATGCAAACGACTGAAAATATCTGAACAATCATGAGAAACTTTTCTTAGAGCGTCTCTAGAACCGTCTTTCCCCTGAAGGTTTTACGCAAAATTCCTAACCTCTAGAAAGTTAGGAGCAAAAATCTCAACTTTTAACGGGCTGTCGAAGTTCACGAGCTCAAAACACGCAAACGACTGTAAATATCTGAACAACCATTAGAACCTTTTCGATAGAGCATCGCTAGAGCTGTCTTTTCCTCTCAAGGTTTAACGTAAAATTTCTAACCTCTAAAAAGTTAGAAGCAGAAATGTCGACTTTTAACGGGCTATCGCAGTTCAGGAGCTCATAACACGCCAAAGACTGAACAATCATTAGAAGCTTTTTGATAAAGCATCTGTAGAAACGTCTTTGCCTGTGAATGTTTTACGCAAAATTTCTAACCTCTAAAAAGTTAGAAGCAGAAATGTCGACTTTTAACGGACTGTCGAAGTTCACGAGCTCATAACATGCAAACGACTGAAAATATGTGAACAATCATGAGAAACTTTTCTTAGAGCGTCTCTAGAACCGGCTTTCCCCCTGAAGGTTTTACGCAAAATTTCTAACCTCTAAAAAGTTAGAAGCAGAAATGTCGAATTTTAACGGGCTGTCGAAGTTCACGAGCTCAAAACACGCAAACGACTGTAAATATCTGAACAACCATTAGAACCTTTTCGATAGAGCATCGCTAGAGCTGTCTTTTCCTCTCAAGGTTTAACGTAAAATTTCTAACCTCTAAAAAGTTAGAAGCAGAAATGTCGACTTTTAACGGGCTATCGCAGTTCAGGAGCTCATAACACGCCAAAGACTGAACAATTATTAGAAACTTTTTGATAAAGCATCTGTAGAACTGTCTTTGCCTGAAAATGTTTTACTCAAAATTTCTAACCTCTAAAAAGTTAGAAGCAGAAATGTCGACTTTTAACGGGCTGTCGAAGTTCACGAGCTCATAACATGCAAACGACTGAAAATATCTGAACAATCATGAGAAAGTTTTCTTAGAGCGTCTCTAGAACCGGCTTTACCCTGAAGGTTTTACGCAAAATTCCTAACCTCCAGAAAGTTAGGAGCAAAAATGTCGACTTTTAACGGGTTGTCGAAGTTCTCGAGCTCATAACATGCAAACGACTGAAAATATCTGACCAATAATGAGAAACTTTTCTTAGAGCGTCTCTAGAACCGTCTTTCCCCTGAAGGTTTTACGCAAAATTCCTAACCTCTAGAAAGTTAGGAGCAAAAATCTCAACTTTTAACGGGCTGTCGAAGTTCACGAGCTCAAAACACGCAAACGACTGTAAATATCTGAACAACCATTAGAACCTTTTCGATAGAGCATCGCTAGAGCTGTCTTTTCCTCTCAAGGTTTAACGTAAAATTTCTAACCTCTAAAAAGTTAGAAGCAGAAATGTCGACTTTTAACGGGCTATCGCAGTTCAGGAGCTCATAACACGCCAAAGACTGAACAATCATTAGAAGCTTTTTGATAAAGCATCTGTAGAAACGTCTTTGCCTGTGAATGTTTTACGCAAAATTTCTAACCTCTAAAAAGTTAGAAGCAGAAATGTCGACTTTTAACGGACTGTCGAAGTTCACGAGCTCATAACATGCAAACGACTGAAAATATGTGAACAATCATGAGAAACTTTTCTTAGAGCGTCTCTAGAACCGGCTTTCCCCTTGAAGGTTTTACGCAAAATTTCTAACCTCTAAAAAGTTAGAAGCAGAAATGTCGACTTTTAACGGGCTGTCGAAGTTCACGAGCTCAAAACACGCAAACGACTGGAAATATCTGAACAACCATTAGAACCTTTTCGAAAGAGCATCGCTAGAACTGCCTTTTCCTCTCAAGGTTCTACGCAAAATTTCTAACCACTAAAAAGTTAGAAGCAAAAACTGGACTTTCACACGGCCGTCGAAGTTCACGAGTTGATACAACTCAAACTACCGAAAATGAATGAACAATAATTAGAAACTTTTCAATAAAGCGTCTTTAGAACGGTCTTTGCCTCTGAAGGTTTTACGCCCAATTTCTAACCTCTAAAAAGTTAGAAGCAGAAATGTCGACTTTTAACGGGCTGTCGAAGTTCACGAGCTCAAAACACGCAAACGACTGGAAATATCTGAAAAATCATGAGAAACTTTTCTTAGAGCATCTCTAGAACCGTCTTTGCCCTTGAAGGTTTTACGCAAAATTCCTAACCTCTAGAATGTTAGGAGCGAAAATGTCGACTTTTAACGGGTTGTCGAGGTTCACGAGCTCAAAACGTGCAAACGACTGGAAATATCTGATCAACCATTAGAAGCTTTTCGATAGAGCATCGCTAGAGCTGTCTTTTCCTCTCAAGGTTTAACGTAAATTTTCTAACCTCTAAAAAGTGAGAAGCAAAAACTGGTACCTTAACACGGCCGTCGAAGTTCACGAGTTGATACAACGCAAACTACCGAAAATGAATGAACAATCATTAGAAACTTTTCAATAAAGCGTCTTTAGAACGGTCTTTGCCTCTGAAGGTTTTACACCCAATTTCTAACCTCTAAAAAGATAGCAGCAGAAATGTCGACTTTTAGCGGGCTGTTGAAGTTCACGAGCTCATAACATGCAAACGACTGAAAATATCTGAACAATCATGAGAAACTTTTCTTAGAGCTTCTCTAGAACCGTCTTTGTCCTTGAAGGTTTTGCGCAAAATTCCTAACCTCTAGAATGTTAGGAGCGAAAATGTCGACTTTTAACGGGTTGTCGAGGTTCACGAGCTCAAAACGTGCAAACGACTGGAAATATCTGATCAACCATTAGAACATTTTCGATAGAGCATCGCTGGAACTATCTTTTCCTCTCAAGGTTTAACGCAAAATTTCTAACCTATAAAAAGTTAGAAGCAAAAACTGGACTTTCACACGGCCGTCGAAGTTCACGAGTTACGAGTCACGAGAGAAACGACCGAAAATCAACATCTACAACAATCATTAGAAGCTTTTCAATAAAGCGTCTTTAGAACGGTCCTTGCCTCTGAAAGTTTTACGCCCAATTTCTAACCTCTAAAAAGTTAGAAGCAGAAATGTCGACTTTTAACGGGCTGTCGAAGTTCACGAGCTCAAAACACGCAAACGACTGGAAATATCTGAAAAATCATGAGAAACTTTTCTTAGAGCATCTCTAGAACCGTCTTTGCCCTTGAAGGTTTTACGCAAAATTCCTAACCTCTAGAATGTTAGGAGCGAAAATGTCGACTTTTAACGGGTTGTCGAGGTTCACGAGCTCAAAACGTGCAAACGACTGGAAATATCTGATCAACCATTAGAAGCTTTTCGATAGAGCATCGCTAGAACTCTCTTTTACTCTCAAGGTTTAACGCAAATTTTCTAACCTCTAAAAAGTGAGAAGCAAAAACTGGTACCTTAACACGGCCGTCGAAGTTCACGAGTTGATACAACGCAAACTACCGAAAATGAATGAACAATCATTAGAAACTTTTCAATAAAGCGTCTTTAGAACGGTTTTTGCCTCTGAAGGTTTTACGCCCAATTTCTAACCTCTAAAAAGATAGCAGCAGAAATGTCGACTTTTAGCGGGTTGTTGAAGTTCACGAGCTCATAACATGCAAACGACTGAAAATATCTGAACAATCATGAGAAACTTTTCTTAGAGCTTCTCTAGAACCGTCTTTGCCCTTGAAGGTTTTGCGCAAAATTCCTAACCTCTAGAATGTTAGGAGCGAAAATGTCGACTTTTAACGGGTTGTCGAGGTTCACGAGCTCAAAACGTGCAAACGACTGGAAATATCTGATCAACCATTAGAACCTTTTCGATAGAGCATCGCTGGAACTATCTTTTCCTCTCAAGGTTTAACGCAAAATTTCTAACCTATAAAAAGTTAGAAGCAAAAACTGGACTTTCACACGGCCGTCGAAATTCACGAGTTACGAGTCACGAGAGAAACGACCGAAAATCAACATCTACAACAATCATTAGAAGCTTTTCAATAAAGCGTCTTTAGAACGGTCCTTGCCTCTGAAAGTTTTACGCCCAATTTCTAACCTCTAAAAAGTTAGAAGCAGAATTGTCGACTTTTAACGGGCTGTCGAAGTTCATGAGCTCAAAACACGCAAACGACTGGAAATATCTGAAAAATCATGAGAAACTTTTCTTAGAGCGTCTCGAGAACCGTCTTTCCCCCTGAAGGCTTTACGGGAAATTCCTAACCTCCAGAAAGTTAGGAGCAAAACTGTCGACTTTTAACGAGTTGTGGAAGTTTACGAGCTCAAAACACGCAAACGACTGGAAATATCTGAACAACCATTAGAACCTTTTCGAAAGAGCATCGCTAGAACTGCCTTTTCCTCTCAAAGTTTAACGCAAATTTTCTAACCTCTAAAAAGTGAGAAGCAAAAACTGGTACCTTAACACGGCCGTCGAAGTTCACGAGTTGATACAACGCAAACTACCGAAAATGAATGAACAATCATTAGAAACTTTTCAATAAAGCGTCTTTAGAACGGTCTTTGCCTCTGACGGTTTTACGCCTAATTTCTAACCTCTAAAAAGTTAGAAGCCGAAATATCGACTTTTAACGGGCCGTCGAAGTTCATGAGCTCAAAACACGCAAACGACTGGTAATATCTGAACAATCATTAGAACGTTGTCGATAGAGCATCGTTAGAACGGTCTTTGCCTCTCAAGGTTTAATGTAAAATTTCTAACCTGTAAAAAGTTAGAAGCAGAAATGTCGACTTTTAGCGGGCTGTCGAAGTTCACGAGCTCATAACATGCAAACGACTGAAAATATCTGAACAATCATGAGAAAGTTTTCTTAGAGCGTCTCTAGAACCGTCTTTCACCCTGAAGGTTTTACGCAAAATTCCTAACCTCTAGAAAGTTAGGAGCAAAAATTTCAACTTTTAACGGGTTGTCAAAGTTCACGAGCTCAAAACTCGCAAACGACTGGAAATATCTGAACAACCATTAGAATCTTTTCGAAAGAGCATCGCTGAACTGCCTTTTCCTCTCAAGGTTCTAACCAAAATTTCTAACCTCTAAAAAGTTAGAAGCAAAAACTGGACTTGAACACGGCCGTTGCAGTTCACGAGTTGATAAAACGCAAATGACCGAAAACACCTGAACAATCGTTAGAACCTTTTCGATAGAGCGGCTCAAACCCTAGTTGCTCAATCGTTAATTTCTAACCTCTAAAAAAGCGTTAGTATTACCCAGCTGCATCCAATCAGTCCATTGATAATGGAAGTGCTAACGGTAATGAAACGATTAAACGGAAACTCGATTGCTTTCATATAATGACGCATTGGAAAGTTATTTAACCGTACAACCAGCATTGACGGGGGTTGGCTGTTATCTACCGGTTACTACCTGGAATTGCTTAACACGGCGCTTTATCATGCAAAGTAAACATTCCACTATCTGGGCTTCGTTTCCCATTTAATTGGAATCAATGAAATTCCATTTTTAGTATCACAGAAAGTCAAAAGACCCGTAAACTTCCTTCCAGTCTCGGATGATGATAATCCCATGTTCAATGTTGAAATTATATCTATGTTTATATGCATTCCGGTCTGTGTGAATGCTGTATCAATAAACACGACCTTCGTCTTCAGTCTACTACAATGGGTGGATTTCCGTTTGATTTCGTGCATTTTGAGCAAGTTTTGTACAATCGGAGCAGGGCTTTGCCCCCCGTAAGAGGCTCCCTAGGCTAAAGCAAGCGATTTTCGTTTGCCCTGACTGGCACTTGCTGTTTGCGTGCCAGCCCGATGTTTGTCCAATATCTGCCTTTATGGGCTGTTTTGGCATTATCGCGTGATGATTTTAATTGTCTTTGTTGGTCTGTTTCCATGTCGAGAAATTCATATTCATTTGTATTCCAGCCTCATTATTCATATGGCGTGTCGCTTGAATACCCGAAGTCACTTCAATGGGAATCGCCCTTCGGTTAGGTAAATGGTGATTTACCAATCTGCACCCTCATGTCTAAAAAATTGCATCTTCCAAACTTTAGCCAGAAAAATACTGCAATTTTGGGTACTCGTAGCTGAAGCCTTAGTTATTAAGTGTCCAAAATGTCAATTGATTTGGAGCTGGCATTCAGTTTCTGGGAATTTTTCAATTTTCTGTGAGCAGGTAAAGTGTTGACAATCTGCACCTTCGCGGCAGAAAATTGGCAACTTCTAAACTTTTGCGAATCTGAAGCTGCAATTTTGGGTACTCGTAGCTGAAGCCTCAGTTATTAAGTGTCCAAAATGTGAATTGATTTGGAGCGGGCGTTCAGTTTCTGGGAATTTTTCAACTTTCTATGAGTAAGAAAAGTGTTTCCAATCTGCACCTTCGCGGCAAAAAATTCGCAACTTCCTGACTTTTGCGAATATGAAGCTGCAATTTTGGACACTCGCAGCTGAAGCCTTAGATATTAAGTGTCCAAAATGTGAATTGATTTGGAGCTGGCGTTCAGTTTCTGGGAATTTTTCAACTTTCTATGAGCAAGAAAAGTGTTTCCAATCTGCACCTTCGCGGCAAAAAATTCGCAACTTCCAGACTTTTGCGAATATGAAGCTGCAATTTTGGGTACTCGTAGCTGAAGCCTTTGTTATTAAGTGTCCAAAATGTGAATTGATTTGGAGCTGGCGTTCAGTTTCTGGGAATTTTTCAATTTTCTGGGAGAAAGAAAAGTGTTTCCAATCTGCACCTTCGCGGCAAAAAATTCGCAACTTCCCGACTTTTGCAAATATGAAGCCGCAATTTTGGGTACTCGTAGCTGAAGCATTAGTTATTAAGTGTCCAAAATGTGAATTGATTTGGAGCTGGCGTTCAGTTTCTGGGAATTTTTCCACTTTCTATGAGCAAGAAAAGTGTTTCCAATCTGCACCTTCGCGGCAAAAAATTCGCAGCTTCCAGACTTTTGCAAATATGAAGCTGCAATTTTGGGTACTCGTAGCTGAAGCCTTAGATATTAAGTGTCCAAAATGTGAATTGATTTGGAGCTGGCGTTCAGTTTCTGGGAATTTTTCAATTTTCTGGGAGAAAGAAAAGTGTTTCCAATCTGCACCTTCGCGGCAAAAAATTCGCAACTTCCAAACTTTTGCGAATATGAAGCTGCAATTTTGGGTACTCGTAGCTGAAGCCTTAGTTACTAAGTGTCCAAAATGTGAATTGATTTGGAGTGGGCGTTCAGTTTCTGGGAATTTTTCATCTTTCTATGAGCAAGAAAAGTGTTTCTAATCTGCACCTTCGCGGCAAAAAATTCGCAACTTCCAGACTTTTGCGAATATGAAGCTGCAATTTTGGGTACTCGTAGCTGAAGCCTTAGTTATTAAGTGTGCGAAATGTCAATTGATTTGGAGCTCGCGTTCAGTTACTGGGAATTTTTTAATTTTCCCTGGGCAAGAAAAGTGTTTCCAATCTGCACCTTCGCGGCAAAAAATTCGCAGCTTCCAGACTTTTGCGAATATGAAGCTGCAATTTTGGGTACTCGTAGCTGAAGCCTTAGATATTAAGTGTCCAAAATGTGAATTGATTTGGAGCGGGCGTTCAGTTTCTGGGAATTTTTCAACTTTCTATGAGTAAGAAAAGTGTTTCCAATCTGCACCTTTGCGGCAAAAAATTCGCAACTTCCAGACTTTTGCGAATATAAAGCTGAAACTTTGGGTACTCGTAGCTGAAGCCTTAGTTATTAATGAATACCCGAAGTCACCTCAAAGAAAATCGCTCTTCGGTTGGTTGAAAAGTGATTTAAAGGCTCAGTTTCGCACCCTCCAAAACATCTGTTTTGGGCAGATTTCAATCGATAAAGGCCCACCCTTTATGTATTTGCGCTCCTCCCTTTCTCCATGTATTGTTGTTTTAAAATTGACTTTTGGAGCCCTCATTTTGCGTAGCTTTTTTCCAATTTCTGCCGCCTTGCGGCCCAAATCCTCTTACTAGTTCCCATTGTGAGCCACTGGAAAACAACATTTCATATCCGCTATTGAATGCAACAATGGATTTTATATGCAAATGTTGTAGGTATATCCCCTGCAGACGCTCGAAGAATTTCAATTAGAACTAAGAACCAAAGGCTATTTTTAACAGTGCGCGTTTTACATCACGGTTAACGGCCTAAGAAGGCCTATCCAGCATAGCTTCTCCTCAAACCATTCCGAATTCAATTTTCTTGATTGTTTCCTGGGATTCGGCCGTTTATCGTGCCAATCTAACCAGCTGAAGAGCAGAAGGAAGAACGGTTTAACAATTCTTATCCTGTGGGTAATTGCCCAGTGCATCGCCTGCAAGCATCAACAAAGCGAGTTTTTAACAGTGGGAAAGACACTGAGGTGCATTGGCCTGATCTAGGGAGGATTTGTCAGTGTTGCCCAACCAAATCGCGGCTCTTAAACGAAACAATTTCCACTAGTTGGCGAATTCTGGCTATTTAGAGAGCGCGAGAGAAATCGGGGCAAGAAACTGAAACTATAAATATGATCTAGATTGTGCTCAACAGTTGAAAAACGGCCAAAGTGCAACCTATGCGAACTGTGAGATTCTTGGCACTTGTACAACGATTAAAAAAACCTTAAGCTGTTATTTGGCTGGATGGATTATGGCTTTGGTGTTTCTTTCCAGATCTCTCGAAAAACCGCTTCAGTGAACTGCCAGAAGAAGTGACCGATTTCCATTTCCTCGAACGGCTTCAGTGCTACCACAACGCCATCAGATTCATTCCGGACTCCATCAGCAGTTTGCAATGTTTGAACTTTTTGGACCTGAGCCGGAACCAATGGCCGCCCTGCCAAGGGAAATATGCCTGCTGCCCATTCAGGTAAAAGTTCGCAAAAAAACCTCATCAAAACGATGACTATTCGGTTTCATGACGCTCCGGTTGGCAACAATCAAGTCGATAAATTGCCGATTATTTTCGCTCGGTTGATGGACCTGCAGTGGACTCTACTTTTACTTTTGCAGAATCGTTTTTACGCTTTTTTTGCCATACCGAATTCGGAGCAATTCGCCGAAGAAAAGTACGGTTTTTGTTCAATTCCTGCCAAATATTGCGTTCAGTTTGCTTTTCAGACAGTAGGTGCCTCTGGGCGACTAGGGGAAAGGCTATTGGCAACCCCCTAGGCTCTCGACTGTGATTTTTTTTAAATAATATTTTCTGTAGTGTGTGTTTTCTTTTTCTTTCCTGTTTTTCTGTTTCAATTGCTTCTGTTGCTGATGGCCTGAAGAAAAGCGCCGAAAAGGCGTCGTATTTTTTTCTAGAGGTGCGGTGTTGGCTGCCGCGGGCCTTTTTCTGCTTATTTCTTCATCAAGTGTCTTCATTTCCATTCTCTCGTTGCCTGTTTCATTCATTTCAGCCAAGCACTAGTTAGTTCTTTGATTTGTGTTCTAATTTTCTTGCAAATTTGTTGGTTTCTGCTGCTTCCAGACCTTCTCTTCTTTATCCTGTTTCCCATAATACTAAAAAAGAAAACCCATTCTATAGACTCGTTTCCCATAAGAAATGGGAATAATTCAGTCTCTGGATAATTTCTATCCTCAAGGAAAGTGTCGCAAATATGAACCCCCGCGTCTTAAAATTTGCAGCTTTCAAGCCTTACCCAATAAACGGCTGTAATTTTGGGTAATTGTAGCTGAAGCCTTTGCTATCAAGTGTCCAAAATTTCAATTGATTTGGAGCTCGCATTCGGTTTCTGGATTTTAAAAAATTTTCTATGAGCAAGAAAAGTGTCTCCAATCTGCACCATCGCGGCAAAAAATTCGCAACTTCTAAACTTTAGCGAATATACAGCTGCAATTTTGGGTATTTTTAGCAAAATCCCTATTTATTAAGTGTTCAAAATTTCAATTGATTTGGAGCTGGCGTTCAGTTTCTGCGAAATTTTCAATTTTCTGTTAGGAAGAAGTGTTTCCAATCTGCACCTTCGTGGCAAAAACTTCGCAACTTCCAAACTTTTGCGAATATGAAGCTGCAATTTTGGGCACTCGCTGCTGAAGCTTTAGTTATTAAGTGTCCAAAATGTGAATTGATTTGGAGCAGGCGTTCAGTTTCTGGGAATTTTTCAATTTTCTGTAAGCAAGGAAAGTGTTTCCAATCTGCACTCTCGCGGCAAAAAATTCGCAGCTTCCAAACTTTAGCGAATATGAAGCTGCAATTTTGGGTGCTCGTAGCTGAAGCCTTAGTTATTAAGTGTCCGAAATGTCAATTGATTTGGAGCTGGCGTTCAGTTTCTGGGAATTTTTCAATTTTCTGTGAGCAAGAAAAGTGTTTCGAATCTGCACCATCGCGTCCAAAAATTCGCAACTTCCAAACTTTTGCCAAGATGAAGCTGCAATTTTGGGCACTCGCAGCTGAAGCCTTCGTTATTAAGTGTCCAAAATGTCAATTGATTTGGAGCAGGCGTTCAGTTTTTGGGAATTTTTCAATTTACTGTGAGCAAGAAAAGTGTTTCCAATCTGCACCTTCGCGGCAAAAAATTCGCAGCTTCCAGACTTTTGCGAATATGAAACTGCAATTTTGGGTGCTCGTAGCTGAAGCCTTAATTATTAGGTGTCCAAAAAGTGAATGGATTTGGAGCTGGCGTTCAGTTTTTGGGAATTTTCCAATTTTCTGTGAGCAAGAAAAGTGTTTCCAATCTGCACCTTCGTGGCAAAAAGTTCGCAACTTCCAAACTTTTGCGAATATGAAGCTGCAATTTTGGGTGCTCGTAGCTGAAGCCTTAGTTATTAAGTCTCCAAAATGTGAATTGATTTGGAGCTGGCGTTCAGTTTCTGGGAATTTTTTAATTTTCTGTAAGCAAGAAAAGTGTTTCCAATCTGCAACTTCGCGGCAAAACATTCGCAACTTCCAAACTTTTGCGAATATGAAGCTGCAATTTTGGGGCACTCGCAGCTGAAGCCTTAGTTATTAAGTCTCCAAAATGTGAATTGATTTGGAGCTGGCGTTCAGTTTCTGGGAATTTTTCAATTTTCTGTAAGCAAGAAAAGTGTTTCCAATCTGCAACTTCGCGGCAAAACATTCGCAACTTCCAAACTTTTGCGAATATGAAGCTGCAATTTTGGGCACTCGCAGCTGAAGCCTTAGTTATTAAGTGTCCAAAATGTCAATTGATTTGGAGCTGGTGTTCAGTTTCTGGGAATTTTTCAATTTTCTGTGAGCAAGAAAAGTGTTTCTAATCTGCACCATCGCGGCAAAAAATTCGCAGCTTCCAGACTTTTGCGAATATGAAGCTGCAATTTTGGGTGCTCGTAGCTGAAGCCTTAGTTATTAAGTATCCAAAATGTCAATTGATTTGGAGCTAGTGTTCAGTTTCTGCGAATTTTTCAATTTTCTGTAAGCATGGAAAGTGGTTCCAATCTGCACCCTCGCGGCAAAAAATTCGCAACATCCAAACTTTTGCGAATATGAAGCTGCAATTTTGGGTGCTCGTAGCTGAAGCCTTAGTTATTAAGTGTCCAAAATGTCAATTGATTTGGAGCTGGTGTTCAGTTTCTGGGAATTTTTCAATTTTCTGTGAGCAAGAAAAGTGTTTCTAATCTGCACCATCGCGGCAAAAAATTCGCAGCTTCCAGACTTTTGCGAATATGAAGCTGCAATTTTGGGTGCTCGTAGCTGAAGCCTTAGTTATTAAGTATCCAAAATGTCAATTGATTTGGAGCTAGTGTTCAGTTTCTGCGAATTTTTCAATTTTCTGTAAGCATGGAAAGTGTTTCCAATCTGCACCCTCGCGGCAAAAAATTCGCAACATCCAAACTTTTGCGAATATGAAGCTGCAATTTTGGGTGCTCGTAGCTGAAGCCTTAGTTATTAAGTCTCCAAAATGTGAATTGATTTGGATCTGGCGTTCAGTTTTTGGGAATTTTTCAATTTTCTGTAAGCAAGAAAAGTGTTTCCAATCTGCAACTTCGCGGCAAAACATTCGCAACTTCCAAACTTTGCGAATATGAAGCTGCAATTTTGGGCACTCGCAGCTGAAGCCTTAGTTATTAAGTGTCCAAAATGTCAATTGATTTGGAGCTGGCGTTCAGTTTCTGGGAATTTTTCAATTTTCTGTGAGGAAGAAAAGTGTTTCTAATCTGCACCCTCGCGGCAAAAAATTTGCAACATCCAAACTTTTGCGAATATGACGCTGCAATTTTGAGTACTCGTAGCTGAAGTCTTGGTTATTAAGTGTCCAAAATGTGAATTGATTTGGAGCAGGCGTTCAGTTTTTGGGAATTTTTCAATTTACTGTGAGCAAGAAAAGTGTTTCCAATCTGCACCTTCGCGGCAAAAAATTCGCAACTTCGAAACTTTGGCGAATATGAAGCTGAAACTTTGGGTACTCGTAGCTGAAGCCTTAGTTATTAAGTGTCAAAAGTGTAATTTGATTTGGAGCTGGCGTTCAGTTTCTGGGAATTTTTAAATTTTCTGTGAGCAATAAAAGTGTTTCCAATCTGCACTCTCGCGGCAAAAAATTCGCAGCTTCCAGATTTTTGCGAATATGAAGCTGCAATTTTGGGTGCTCGTAGCTGAAGCCTTAGTTATTAAGTCTCCAAAATGTGAATTGATTTGGAGCTGGCGTTCAGTTTCTGGGAATTTTTCAATTTTCTGTAAGCATGGAAAGTGTTTCCAATCTGCACCCTCGCGGCAAAAAATTCGCAACATCCAAACTTTTGCGAATATGAAGCTGCAATTTTGGGCACTCGCAGCTGAAGCCTTGGTTATTAAGTGTCCAAAATGCCAATTGATTTGGAGCTGGCGTTCAGTTTCTGGGAATTTTTGAATTTTCTGTGAGCAAGAAAAGTGTTTCTAATCTGCACCATCGCGGCAAAAAATTCGCAGCTTCCAGACTTTTGCGAATATGAAGCTGCAATTTTGGGTGCTCGTAGCTGAAGCCTTAGTTATTAAGTATCCAAAATGTCAATTGATTTGGAGCTAGTGTTCAGTTTCTGCGAATTTTTCAATTTTCTGTAAGCATGGAAAGTGGTTCCAATCTGCACCCTCGCGGCAAAAAATTCGCAACATCCAAACTTTTGCGAATATGAAGCTGCAATTTTGGGTGCTCGTAGCTGAAGCCTTAGTTATTAAGTGTCCAAAATGTCAATTGATTTGGAGTTGGTGTTCAGTTTCTGGGAATTTTTCAATTTTCTGTGAGCAAGAAAAGTGTTTCTAATCTGCACCATCGCGGCAAAAAATTCGCAGCTTCCAGACTTTTGCGAATATGAAGCTGCAATTTTGGGTGCTCGTAGCTGAAGCCTTAGTTATTAAGTATCCAAAATGTCAATTGATTTGGAGCTAGTGTTCAGTTTCTGCGAATTTTTCAATTTTCTGTAAGCATGGAAAGTGTTTCCAATCTGCACCCTCGCGGCAAAAAATTCGCAACATCCAAACTTTTGCGAATATGAAGCTGCAATTTTGGGTGCTCGTAGCTGAAGCCTTAGTTATTAAGTCTCCAAAATGTGAATTGATTTGGAGCTGGCGTTCAGTTTTTGGGAATTTTTCAATTTTCTGTAAGCAAGAAAAGTGTTTCCAATCTGCAACTTCGCGGCAAAACATTCGCAACTTCCAAACTTTTGCGAATATGAAGCTGCAATTTTGGGCACTCGCAGCTGAAGCCTTAGTTATTAAGTGTCCAAAATGTCAATTGATTTGGAGCTGGCGTTCAGTTTCTGGGAATTTTTCAATTTTCTGTGAGGAAGAAAAGTGTTTCTAATCTGCACCCTCGCGGCAAAAAATTTGCAACATCCAAACTTTTGCGAATATGACGCTGCAATTTTGAGTACTCGTAGCTGAAGTCTTGGTTATTAAGTGTCCAAAATGTGAATTGATTTGGAGCAGGCGTTCAGTTTTTGGGAATTTTTCAATTTACTGTGAGCAAGAAAAGTGTTTCCAATCTGCACCTTCGCGGCAAAAAATTCGCAACTTCGAAACTTTGGCGAATATGAAGCTGAAACTTTGGGTACTCGTAGCTGAAGCCTTAGTTATTAAGTGTCAAAAGTGTAATTTGATTTGGAGCTGGCGTTCAGTTTCTGGGAATTTTTAAATTTTCTGTGAGCAATAAAAGTGTTTCCAATCTGCACTCTCGCGGCAAAAAATTCGCAGCTTCCAGATTTTTGCGAATATGAAGCTGCAATTTTGGGTGCTCGTAGCTGAAGCCTTAGTTATTAAGTCTCCAAAATGTGAATTGATTTGGAGCTGGCGTTCAGTTTCTGGGAATTTTTCAATTTTCTGTAAGCATGGAAAGTGTTTCCAATCTGCACCCTCGCGGCAAAAAATTCGCAACATCCAAACTTTTGCGAATATGAAGCTGCAATTTTGGGCACTCGCAGCTGAAGCCTTGGTTATTAAGTGTCCAAAATGCCAATTGATTTGGAGCTGGCGTTCAGTTTCTGGGAATTTTTGAATTTTCTGTGAGCAAGAAAAGTGTTTCCAATCTGCACCCTCGCGGCAAAAACATCGCAACTTCCAAACTTTCGCAAATATAAGGCTGCAATTTTCGGTATTTTTAGTCAAAGCCTTGGTTATGAAATGTTGAAAAGTTCAATTAGTTTACAGCAGGCTTCGGTGTTTTATGGGGCAATCGTAAGGCGCAAAACACCCTGCTTTTGCCGAAGGGAAATTGACTGTTTTCCTTTAAATTCCGTGTTTATTTACAATGGGAGTTTATGAATAAAAAAATTCAAACATAGAACTCGCTTATTCGCTACTACTTGAAATCATTCAGCCTGAAGCCCGATTGAACGAAAAACTACAATGAATCAGCGCCAAGGCATTCCAACGAAAAATTGGCGCCTAAAATCTCTCATTCCATTAATAAACATTTAAAACTACTAATTATAGCGTTGTTTGGTGTTATGAAAACGGAAGAACCCATTAGAAGAATGTCTCGAATAGTGGCAAATGTGCCAAGGTTAGCGTTCACTTTAAACAAATGTATGTGTGTAGGTTTGTTTAATATTGTTTATAATTTAACTGGTTTATTGCCCCGATAAACAAACCGCGACTGTTTAGGGCTGAAAACAACATGTTCCGACATTACATAAAGTGAAATGTTTGATAAACAACCGATTATTGGCGGTTTTAAAGAGCGAAATGTTGCAGGAAAAGACACTATCGAATAAATCACGTAATGCACATTTTGCCTTGGACCGATTTATCAACAATCCAATATGCAAGACGCCAATTACAACAATCTCGAATGAGCTCATAGATTTTTTTAGTCGAAAGCCCCGCTTTCTGTGTAATCAGAGTAAACAGTTTTTGTAATTTTTCCTTATCTTTATTGGAACTCTCGGGCCGGTTCTCTTATCTATGTATTCTCCGCTTTCAAGAGCTGTTTTTACCATTGCGGACTTTCAAACATTTCTAGCCTGTAAAGAGGTAGAATCCTAAATGTGAGAATTTTGACTATATCTTGAATGCGGTTTCAAATTTCCAGTAGGTTCATAGGAACGTTTCGATAGCCGCTCTCAAGAGGCTGTTTTGCAGGGGTTGGACACAAAAATTTCCAGAAACTAAACGGGAGCCTAAAATCAATTCAAATTTTGAACAGTTAATAACTAATGCTTCAGCTACGAGTACCCAAAATTGCAGCTTCATACTCGCAAAAGTCTGAAAGTTGCGAATTTTTTGCCGCGAAGGTGCAGATTGGAAACAGTTTTCTTGCTCACAGAAAATTGAAAATTTCCCAGGAACTGAACGCCAGCTCCAAATCAATTCACATTTTGGACACTTAATAACTAAGGCTTCAGCTACGAGTACCCACAATTGCAGCTTCATATTCGCAAAAGTCTGGAAGTTGCGAATTTTTTGCCGCGAAAGTGCAGATTGGAAACTCTTTTCTTGCTCACAGAAAATTGAAAAATTCCCAGAAACTGAACGCCAGCTCCAAATCAATTGACATTTTGGACACTTAATAACTAAGGCTTCAGCTACGAGTACCCAAAATTGTAGCTTCATATTCGCAACAGTTTAGAAGTTGTGAATTTTTTGCCGCGAAGGTGCAGATTGGAAACTCTTTTCTTGCTCACAGAAAATTGAAAAATTCCCAGAAACTGAACGCCATCTCCAAATCAATTCACATTTTGGACACTTCATAACTAGGGCTTCAGCTACGAGTACCCAAAATTGCAGCTTTATATTCGCAAAAGTTTGGAAGTTGCGAATTTTTTGCCTTGAAAGTGCAGATTGGAAACACTTTTCTTGCTCACAGAAAATTGAAAAATTCCCAGAAACTGAACGGCAGCTCCAAATCCATTCACATTTTGGACACTTAATAACTAAGGCTTCAGCTATTAGTACCCAAAATTGCATCTTCATATTCGCAAAAGTTTGGAAGTTGCGAATTTTTTGCCGCGAAGGTGCAGGTTGGAAACACTTTTCTTGCTCACAGAAAATTGAAACATTCCCAGAAACTGAACGCCAGATCCAAATCGATTCACATTTTGGACACTTAATAAGTAAGGCTGCAGCTACTAGTACCCAAAATTGCAGCTTCATATTCGCAAAAGTTTGGAAGTTGCGAATTTTTTGCCGCGAAGGTGCAGATTAGAAACACTTTTCTTGCTCACAGAAAATTGAAAAACTCCCAGATACTGAACGCCCGCTCCAAATCAATTCACATTTCGGACACTTAATAACCAAGGCTTCAGCTACGAGTACCCAAAGTGGCAGCTTCATATTTGCAAAAGTTTGGAAGTTGCGAATTTTTTGCCGCGAAGGTGCAGATTGGGAACACTTTTTTTGCTCACAGAAAATTGAAAAATTCCCAGAAACTAAACGGCAGGTCCAAATCAATTCACATTTTGGACACTTAATAACTAAGGCTTCAGCTGCGAGTACCCAAAATTGCAGCTACATATTCGCAAAAGTTTGGAAGTTGCGAATTTTTTGCCTTGAAGGTGCAGCTTGGAAACACTTTTCTTGCTCACAGAAAATTGAAAAATTCCCAGAAACTGAACGGCAGCTCCAAATCCATTCACTTTTTGGACACTTAATAACTAAGGCTTCAGCTACTAGCACCCAAAATTGCAGCTTCATATTCGCAAAAGTTTGGAAGTTGCAAATTTTTTGCCGCGAAGGTGCAGATTAGAAACACTTTTCTTGCTCACAGAAAATTGAAAAACTCCCAGATACTGAACGCCCGCTCCAAATCAATTCACATTTTGGACACTTAATAACCAAGGCTTCAGCTACGAATACCCAAAGTGGCAGCTTCATATTTGCAAAAGTTTGGAAGTTGCGAATTTTTTGCCGCGAAGGTGCAGATTGGGAACACTTTTCTTGCTCACAGAAAATTGAAAAATTCCCAGAAACTGAACGGCCGGTCCAAATTAATTCACATTTTGGACACTTAATAACTAAGGCTTCAGCTGCGAGTACCCAAAATTGCAGTTTCATATTCGCAAAAGTTTGGAAGTTGCGCATTTTTTGCCGCGAAGGTGCAGATTGGAAACACTTTTCTTGCTCACAGAAAATTGAAAAATTCCCAGAAACTGAACGCCAACTCCAAATCAATTGACATTCTGGGCACTTAAGAACTAAGGCTTCAGCTACGAGTACCCAAAATTGCAGCTTCATATTCGCAAAAGTTTGGAAGTTGCGAATTTTTTGCCGCGAAGGTGCAGATTGGAAACACTTTTCTTGCTCAAAGAAAATTGAAATATTCCCAGAAATTGAACGGCAGGTCCAAATCAATTCACATTTTGGACACTTAATAACTAAGGCTTCAGCTACGAGTACCCAAAATTGCAGCTTCATATTCGCAAAAGTTTGGAAGTTGCGAATTTTTTGCCGCGAAGGTGCAGATTGGAAACACTTTTCTTGCTCACAGAAAATTGAAAAATTCCCAGAAACTGAACGCCAACTCCAAATCAATTGACATTCTGGGCACTTAAGAACTAAGGCTTCAGCTACGAGTACCCAAAATTGCAGCTTCATATTCGCAAAAGTTTGGAAGTTGCGAATTTTTTGCCGCGAAGGTGCAGATTAGAAACACTTTTCTTGCTCACAGAAAATTGAAAAACTCCCAGATACTGAACGCCCGCTCCAAATCAATTCACATTTTGGACACTTAATAACCAAGGCTTCAGCTACGAGTACCCAAAGTGGCAGCTTCATATTCGCAAAAATTTGGAAGTTGCGAATTTTTGGGCGCAAGGGTGCACATTGGAGAAACTAATCCTTCTCATAGAAAGTCAAAAAATTCCCAGAATCTGAACGCGACCTCTAAATCAACTGAAATTTAGTCGTATTTTACTATCAGCATTTTTCCAGAAATTCCTAACCTCTAAAGAGTTAGAAGCTAAAATGTTCGAATTTTTACTATATCTCAAATACAGATGAAAATTTCCAGTAGGTTGTAAGGAACTTTTTGATAGCCGCTCTCAAGAGACGTATTTTACGATTAGAGCTTTTCCAGAAATTTCTAACCTCTAAAGAGATAGAAGCAAAAATGTCCAAAATAGGGTTGTTTCCAGGCCTTTTCGATAGGCTCTTTAGCTGTTAAGGTTTGATCAAGTAAGAAACCCACAGATTGTAAATAAAACTAAATTTCCAGATTCTTTTGGTATCAAACAACCGGCTCGCAGCCCTGCCAGATGATTTATACAAAATGTCGCATTTGACCGAGCTGGACGCGTCCTGCAATCAAATCACTCATTTCCCACCGCGCATGGGCGAGTTACGAGCCCTCCAATCCCTAGTATTGCGCAGCAACCTCCTATTGGCTGTGCCCATCGAAGTAACGTACTTAAGACTGATGCGATTGGATCTGAGAGCGAATCGGATCGGCAGTCTGCCTATCGAGATGCGCGAAATGGACTGTCTGATCGATCTGCTGGTCGACGAGAATCCCCTAACCAGCCCCCCAGCCAGCGTGAGTAAATCGAAACGCCCTTTTTGAGGCCTCAATCGTATTGCCTCCTCACTTTGCAGTTGTGCAAGCGGGGCCGAGTGCACATTTTCAAGTACTTGGAGACTGAGGCGATGAAGATCGCCAGTAAAACCGGCGGAGGCACTGGGACTTTGGGTAGACGGTCGGGAAAAGGGGGCACAGGCTCGCCAGGGCCCCCTCACTTGGTCAATAGGTTGAAACAGAAGAGGCACAATGTAGATAGCGGGTACAGTACGAGTAGCGATGGATGTGAGAAGCGATGGTCTCAAGAATTAGCAGGTTGGGGACTGGATGGTTTGTTTGGAAAAGAGGGGGTTTGAGATGGGGGTTTGTCTGCAGGCGATGAAAAGCAGTGGCCTTTGACGCCCATCTTAGGCAGGACGGTGGACCAAGTGGGCGCCAGGTCTTCGACCACGTCCACGCCCTCTACGATCTCGCCAGCTCCTCCGGAGGCAATTGAGGAGGATTTTGCGAAAAACAACGACTTTGATAAGTTGGATGGGCAACGAAATGTTAGAGAGCTGCACAAGTGAGTTGTTTTTGGCAGCAAGTTAACATTAACTGCGCGGTTTTGTCAACCCACCTTCCAAACTCTTCAATTATGTTCAATGGAGTTTCCTTTTGCAGGATGAAGATTTTCAACATGTTTTTTGCCACTTTTCTTCACCTCTTAGTTTTTATCTTCGGTTATATTTATCGAACAGTTAGGTTCTAGCAGGTAACCGCTTGACCCTAATCTGCCTCAATCATAACATCGTTTTTTTGTTGTTGTTTTTCCTGTTTTCACTGGCTGGTTTTGGTTTTAGTGTCCGTCTTAGCCCTTGCACTGACCCCCTTACTAACGGCAACGCCTCCGATGATAAGCCTAAGCTCCAGACTTACCGGTAAGCAGTTCAAGCGTAAGCTCCAAAGGCTTAAGGCTTGTGCTAACTACCGATGGTTTTTAGAGAGTACAAAGAAGCCCTGAAGCAGCAAAGGGCGCACGATGTGCCCTCGATCTACCGCACAAAAGAGCACGAGGATCAAAGTTACAAGACGGAGCCGAACACTCCAACGCATCAGCCGGCCATACAAAGCATGGCCAGTTCGAAGTCGGACCCCACGCCCCTGAATTCGGCCTTCAGCAGCCCCAAGCGCGTGTTTGAGGACACCAGCATGCCCAGGAAACCGGTGCAAAAAGTGCAACCGAGCAGGAACAGCAGTTTTTCGCCCGGACATTCGTTCAGCAATGGGAACAGCTTGGAAAAACCGCGACTGATTCATGAGTATGTAAAGCCCAAGTCGCCCAGCAAAGTCTCCACCGGGATTTTGTCGCATGATAATGTGCCAATCAGTAACGCTTCGTCTGTGATCTTAAACGGTAATTTCCGGCAGGAATTGAGGGTTCTTTTGAGGTAACTTATTTGAATGTGCAGGTAAGAGCATGAGCCCCAGACTGTCCACGAGCAGTTTCGTGAATGGAAATGGCACGCCAAAGGGGACCAATGGGATGAAACCCCCCAGGAACATCAGCTGGACGAAGGAGACTACTGAAAAGATGAGTTTCACCATGAGGAGGGAGATAGATAAGGCCAGGGAGGAGACTGAGTTGATTCACCAGTTGAGGAATGTGAGTAATGAAGGTTTCACTTTAAATGAGGGTTACAAGGTTGGGTTTTCTGTTCCAGATAATAGAGAGTAGACTAAAAATGGCACTGCCCGAGGATTTGGCCTCGGCTCTCACCGATGGCGTGGTTCTTTGCCATTTGGCCAATCACATCAAGCCCAGATCAGTGGCGAGCATTCATGTTCCGTCGCCTGCAGTTGTAAGTGTCCATTCAGTTGTTCAGCCGAGCCTTTTGGGTTAAAAGTGCCACAAAAACGTCGAGTTTCTCCCCAAAAAAGAGAGTGAACTTTTCTCGTCCAGTTGGGAATATTTGCCAGTTTTCGCAGGTCAAACCAGCAGAAATCCTCTCCTTTAAACTTCTTCATCGATGTTAGTCCTAATAAGCCAGTTTTGAGGCAGAGTGAATTACTCCCGTTCAGTGGGAGTATTTCTCAGTCGTTGCAGGTCAAACCTGCAGAAATAAACGCAAATTTGCCCTCACAAATGAATCTCAATTGAAATTTGAAGCAATGAAAGTTGACCTTCAATAATTGGCCCAATTTATTGGCAAATAAATCGGGGACAAGTGCGACTTCCACTGGAGGACGACCACAAAAAACTGAGGGGAAATTTGATCCGAAGTCACACTCACTTTAAGAGGAAAAATAAAGCCAATTTTTTTATGGGTATTGATCTCTTGCGTCCAGTTTAATGCAGAAAAATGCTAAGGGCTCGGCACACTTTTTGTCAAACCTGCAGAAATAAACGCAAATTTACCCTTACAAATGAATCTCAATTGAAATTTGAAGCAATGAAAGTTGACCTTCAATAATTGGCCCAATTTATTGGCAAATAAATCGGGGACAAGTGCGACTTCCACTGGATGACGACCACAAAAAACTGAGGGGAAATTTGATCCGAAGTCACACTCACTTTAAGAGGAAAAATAAAGCCAAATTTTTTTATGGGTATTGATCTCTCGCATCAAGTTTAATGCAGAAAAATGATAAAGGCTCGGCACACTTTTTGTCAAACCTGCAGAAATAAACGCAAATTTGCCCTCACAAATGAATCTCAATTGAAATTTGAAGCAATAAAAGTTGACCTTCAATAATTGGCTCAATTTATTGGCAAATAAATCGGGGACAAGTGCGACTTCCACTGGAGGACGACCACAAAAAACTGAGGGGAAATTTGATCCGAAGTCACACTCACTTTTAGAGAAAAAGTGAAGCCAAATTTTTTTTTTGGGTATTGATCTCTTGCGTCCAGTTTAATGCAGAAAAATGCTAAAGGCTCGGCACACTTTTTGTCAAACCTGCAGAAATAAACGCAAATTTGCCCTCACAAATGAATCTCAATTGAAATTTGAAGCAATGAAAGTTGACCTTCAATAATTGGCCCAATTTATTGGCAAATAAAACGCGGACAAGTGCTACTTCCACTGGAGGACGACCACAAAAAACTGAGGGGAAATTTGATCCTAAGTCACACTCACTTTAAGAGGAAAAGTAAAGCCAAATTTTTTTTTTTTGGTATTGATCTCTTGCGTCCAGTTTAATGCAGAAAAATGCTAAAGGCTCGGCACACTTTCGCCATTAAACAGCAGTATTTTTTGACCCAAAAACCTTTCGAATTTTCAGCCTAAACTCACCATGGCCCGATGCAGACGGAACGTGGACAATTTCATCGATGCCTGCCGCAAAATCGGCGTAGACGAGGTGAGTCTTGTTGTGTGACTGCTATGGTAGCCGAAGAATCTACCAGCCAATCCATCCAGATCCGGATGGATTGGCTTTGGCTAGTTTAACCAACAGTTTGACTAAACCAGTGGATTTTCTCGTAGCTAAGACCGTTTGAACATGTGAAATGCTTTGATTTTGGTTAACTTTTGTTGAATGTCTGTGTTGGTAGGTAAAAACGCTTCGAAGATTATGTAGATATTCATTTGACTTTCGTTGCATGCCTAACCCACGACTAACCACTAACACACTGTATAATTACTGGTTTTTACTGGTTGGAATCCGAAGAAGTTTGAGCATGTTGATCAGGCTGAAGGCGGACGATGCAGCTGCTGAGGAACCTGCTGGGGAGTTGTCGCCTCTAAAATGGTTTAAACCTGCGATTTTGAGCAGGAGGGCTCAACGCAATGTTGTTGAGCGATCGGAGGGCGGAGCCCTCAAACCACTACTCTTATAAAGACACATTAGCTCCACTCTCTGATTCTAACGCCTAGACTAGTCCTGCTCTCTTCCCTCTCTCACTAGTTTACACTATGAATATCGACTGATCTTTTGAGCGTTCTTTCCTGCCGAAACACTGGCAGACAGTAAGAGTGAGACTGTGGTTGGTTGCAGGGGCGGCTTTGTAACACGCTGGATGTGACGGAGGCCTTACATGGTCGAGGTCTGCCTCGCTTGGTGGCCACTTTGGAGGAGCTCTGTCGATTGGAGGGTCTGCAGGAAGAATGTGGCGACAATGCAGCCCAATCAGATTCTTTCGTCCGACAGGCGCCCACTTGGTTGGACACCATTCTCTCACTCGTACTGCTGTCAGTGTTTGCCTGCACTATGGCTATTCTGGTCACTTTTCCGCCGCCGAACTGAGAGATTGAGATACGAAAAAATACATTCCCGAGTGTTGGAGTTGGTGCGGACTAACCGCTAACTGCCGCCGTATTATTTACGTATTCAAACCGCGGACAAACACTAAATCCCTGTTAAAATAAGGAGAATTCGCTGTGCGACATCAGAGCAAACAAGCACTACTCGCCTGAAATCCTTTGGATTCAAATGCTTGGTTTGCGTAATCAGGAGCATTTTGATACGGATTTGTTTGTTTGCTTGATTGCGCCTCCAAGGTGTGCACGTGGAAAACCGACCAGTTTTTTGCTTAAATATTGTGATGTTTTGCTTTACGCCCAGTGCCTGAACCGTAGGAATTAGCTGCAAGGAAAGGGAATTTTCGATTTAGGTGCTACACTAGTTACTAGCTTAGTTACGAGGAGGATTCGAATTATATATTTCGTATGTAGGGATTAGGCTTAAGCGAAATGGACCCAAATTGGAACTTCAGTGCCTATGCAAGAAACAGTGTTTAGGAAACTAGTTTGTTGCGGATTTTTAGCTGCTTTTTTGACAAAAACAGGCATTTGTGTATGAAAGTGGCCTTATTTTGCCCCCATTTTCTACGGCACTGGGGCGAATTGCCGGCTGAAATCACCTTTCGATAGGCCAAGGTTGGGTGCCCAAAGAAAGGCGCTCTTAGTTCTAAGCCCTAAAGCAGTTTTGGAAAAAAACTGATTTTATGACAGAAAAACCGAGTGAGTTTCGATTGGAGCACCTTCTCTGTGTGGAAAGCCTTGGGCCTTGAAACTGCGGTCTCAATTTGCGAACTGCCCCAGTGGCGTAACAGTTAGGAGCGAAAAACTGCACTCACCTTGCAAAACCACGCCACTGACTAATGGCCATGTTATTTTTGATGGTTTTTTGGGTTTTGGGCAGCGCAAATTGCCGAAAATCTGCATTGAAACCGGACCCAAATCTATTTTTTTTTACTTAATTTTGACCAATGTCGCCCCACCAAAGCGGTAATTTACGTTCTAGTCATAAAACGAATAAAACGTGCCGCATTTGATTGGCACGTGCCCAGTACAACCGTTTTCCATTGCGGAGTTTCCAATGGAAAATCAGTATTAAAGCGAAAACAAAGACTGGCTTCAGTATTTAACTAAGTTTTTTATTATTGTTTCGTTATTGATTGAATTCTTTATTAGTTTGTTTTGGGCGGCGCCGCCCCTCTTATTCAGTGCTTTTTTTGTCGAATAAAACCGGCCTTTTTAGAGGAATTTTGGCCGTTTTTCTCGCACCCCCAACCCAATAAAACGCCGCTTATAAAACAACGTACAAAAGTTTTATTTGTCTAATTAATTAAGTTTTTCGTGTCGCTGAAAAGTGCAGGCATTGCTCCCGCTGCATAGACAATTCTTGTACTTTTGGCCTTAAAACCGGAGTAAAACGTAAAAAATCTCATTTTTCCGGAGCAAATTTGCGTTTATTTCGGGGAAAGGAAAATAATTCTGCTGGTTTCACCCACGAAAACTGAGAAATATTCCCAACTGAACGAGAATAAATCACTTTTTTGCTTCAAAATCGGTTCATTTTGACTAACCTCGATGTATTTGCGTTTAAAGATGGAAAATCACACATTTTTTGACGATTTGGGTGGCGAATCTTAAACAAGTGGCAAGAAGAGCCGGAATTTTCTAAAAATTTCGGGAAAATCATCCAAACCTTGTAATTTGCGTAACTTTGGCCCGGACAAATGAATTTTTACTGAGAATTTGACGTAAAAAGTCCCAATTGAGATCATTTCGCGGGTCGAAACTAGAATTCTGCTGGTTTGACCCGCGAAATATTCCCAACCAAACGAAACAATCCCCGTTTTTGCCTCAAAACTGTTTTTTTTTGGACAAACATCGATGTATCTCCTTGCCACGAAAGACTGAAAATCCCACATTTTCAGTCGAATAAAACCAGCTATTTTTCTGGGAATTTCGACCGTTTTTCTCGCCTTGTCCCAATAAAACGCCGCTTATAAAACAACGCACAAAAGTTTTATTTGTCTAATTAATTAAGTTTTTCGTGTCGCTGAAAAGTGCAGGCATTGCTCCCGCTGCATAGACAATTCTTGTACTTTTGGCCTTAAAACCGGAGTAAAACGTAAAAAATCTCATTTTTTCGGAGCAAATTTGCGTTTATTTCGGGGAAAGGCAAATAATTCTGCTGGTTTCACCCACGAAAACTGAGAAATATTCTCAACTGAACGAGAATAAATCACTTTTTTTGCTTCAAAATCGGTTCATTTTGACTAACCTCGATGTATTTGCGTTTAAAGGTGGAAAATCACACATTTTTTGACGATTTGGGTGGCGAATCTTAAACAAGTGGCAAGCAGAGCCAGAATTTTCTAAAAATTTCGGGAAAATCATCCAAAACTTGTTGTAATTTACGTAACTTTGGCCCGGACAAATGAATTTTTATTGAGAATTTTACGTAAAAAGTCCCAATTGAGATCATTTCACGGGTCGAAACTAGAATTCTGATGGTTTGACCCGCGAAATATTCCCAACCAAACGAAACAATCCCCTGTTTTTGCCTCAAAACTAGTTTTTTTTGGACAAACATCGATGTATCTCCTTGTCACGAAAGACTGAAAATCACACATTTTCAGTCGACTAAAACCAGCTATTTTTCTGGGAATTTCGACCATTTTTCTCGCCTTGTCCCAATAAAACGCCGCTTATAAAACAACATACAAAAGTTTTATTTGTCTAATTAATTAAGTTTTTTGTGTCGCTGAAAAGTGCAGGCATTGCTCCCGCTGCACAGACAATTCTTGTACTTTTGGTCTTAAAACGTAAAAAATCTCATTTTTTCGGAGCAAATTTGCGTTTATTTCGGGGAAAGGAAAATAATTCTGCTGGTTTCACCCACGAAAACTGAGAAATATTCCCAACTGAACGAGAATAAATCACTTTTTTGCTTCAAAATCGGTTCATTTTGACTAACCTCGATGTATTTGCGTTTAAAGATGGAAAATCACACATTTTTTGACGATTTGGGTGGCGAATCTTAAACAAGTGGCAAGAAGAGCCGGAATTTTCTAAAAATTTCGGGAAAATCATCCAAACCTTGTAATTTGCGTAACTTTGGCCCGGACAAATGAATTTTTACTGAGAATTTGACGTAAAAAGTCCCAATTGAGATCATTTCGCGGGTCGAAACTAGAATTCTGCTGGTTTGACCCGCGAAATATTCCCAACCAAACGAAACAATCCCCGTTTTTGCCTCAAAACTGGTTTTTTTTGGACAAACATCGATGTATCTCCTTGCCACGAAAGACTGAAAATCACACATTTTCAGTCGACTAAAACCAGCTATTTTTCTGGGAATTTCGACCGTTTTTCTCGCCTTGTCCCAATAAAACGCCGCTTATAAAACAACGTACAAAAGTTTTATTTGTCTAATTAATTAAGTTTTTCGTGTCGCTGAAAAGTGCAGGCATTGCTCCCGCAGCACAGACAATTCTTGTACTTTTGGTCTTAAAACGTAAAAAATCTCATTTTTTCGGAGCAAATTTGCGTTTATTTCGGCGAAAGGAAAATAATTCTGCTGGTTTCACCCACGAAAACTGAGAAATATTCCCAACTGAACGAGAATAAATCACTTTTTTTGCTTCAAAACCGGTTCATTTTGACTAACCTCGATGTATTTGCGTTTAAAGGTGGAAAATCACACATTTTTTGACGATTTGGGTGGCGAATCTTAAACAAGTGGCAAGAAGAGCCAGAATTTTCTAAAAATTCCGGGAAAATCATCCAAAACTTGTTGTAATTTGCATAACTTTGGCCCGGACAAATGAATTTTTATTGAGAATTTAACGTAAAAAGTCTCAATTGAGATCATTTCGCGGGTCGAAACTAGAATTCTGCTGGTTTGACCCGCGAAATATTCCCAACCAAATGAAACAATCCCCCGTTTTTGCCTCAAAACTGTTTTTTTTTGGACAAACATCGATGTATCTCCTTGCCACGAAAGACTGAAAATCACACATTTTCAGTCGACTAAAACCCGCTATTTTTCTGGGAATTTCGACCTTTTTTCTCGCCTTTTCCCAATAAAACGCCGCTTATAAAACAACGTACAAAAGTTTATTTGTCTAATTAATTGTCATTTCAATTGCAAGCCCCGCTGGAAGGTTAGTGGGTGAAGTTCTGGCAAACGGCCTGGAAGTTCTGGATGAAATCGTCGATTTCTGGATGATGGACGATGTCGTTGTGACCGAAACCGTAATCCGACGAAATGCCATGGAAGAGCACTGGGCCTTGATGGGGCTCGCGCGTGTCTTGCGCCACTTGAGCGAGGGCTTCGCCTAATGAAAACGAGACAATCATGTCGTCCTCGGCATGCAGAATCATCACCGGACAGTCTATCGATTGGATGTTCTCCTTGGAGCGGAAATGGAAGCCGTTGGTGGCCAGAGGCCGCAGGACTGCGGCCTCAAAGTACGCCAACCAGCTGAACATTCTCCCTAGAACCATGGTGGAAACCACGTCCTCCAAGGAGGTGAATGGGGATTCCAGAATGAGCCCAGTTGGGGATGTGGAGTGCTGTTGGTTGAGCAGGTTTAGAGTGCGGGCGCTAATGGCGCTCCCCAAAGAGTGTCCCCAATAGTAAACATCCCTCTGGGGGTTAATGGACTTGATCCATTGGAAAATCTGCACATGATCGTGGGCCATTCCTTCTTCGCCCATTCGGACATTGCGGCCGGAGTCTCCGTATCCTCTATGATCAATGGCCACCACTAGAAAGTGCTTCCTCAGCACTCGATACTGCTCCAGAGCCTTCGCTCTATTGGCCAGCACGCCGTGAAGATACACCAGAATGTCTTTTTGAGTGTTTTGGAGGATCTCCGTCACATTGCTGTTGGTGGAGGAACTGATTTCGTCCTCGGGCAGCAACATCCACGCTCCAATGCTGGTCCAAGTGTCGTTCTGGTAGTAATCCCGAGTGGAGATGTGGAAATTTCGCACTCCTTGCAGTCCGAAGGCCTCCGGCTGGTCAAAATCCGCGTTCCTCGGGGAGTCGATCGGGACGAACACCATAAAAGTCTGGAAGGGCAGCGACAGCATGAAACACACTGGGATGACCACCCAGATGACCATGAACGCCACCAGTAGGCACAGCAGCAGAACCAGCGCACTTCGAGCGCTGGTTTTTCTGCAGGTGCGTGTCCGAAGGTCCGTTCTATCCGTGGAAGAGCTCAAATCATCCCCAGTTAGCAGCTGGATTGAGTTGGATCTCTACAATCGGACTGGATGGTTTAATGGTCCTTGGAAACCGTCTGGAACTGGTCTTACCTTGCGCGAACACCCACAACCCATGTTACTGGTTCACACTTGACTACGCTCTGAATGAATTACGAGTGTAATTAATACGAGCCGAGGTGTTTGCCTGGAGGATTACCGTTCACAGTTCCAGATAAAAGATAAATTTCGCATCGTAATTGTTACAAAAAACACACACGCAACCGTCGAAATTACCAGAAATTTGCGGAAATAATATTTGCTAGACGATTTGCAGTTCACTGGGAGGAATTGGCGTGATTTTTTCTTGGAAAAGTTCTGTAGAAACTTGTTTTTTTCTGGAATGGGTCTGTTTCCAGGAAATTTGGGTTCAAAAAATGGATTTCAATTGAAAATTGTTGATGAGTTTTTATGCTTTAACTTGAAAAGAAAATCATTCCATTATTATTTAAGGTTTTTTCGGGAAAATAACTAGATTTTTGCTGGTTTCGGCCACGAAGACTGAGAAATATTCCCACTAAAGGAGAATAATTCACTCTTTTTTGCCCCAAAACGTTGAGACGTGAAACGTTGAGACCCAAAAAACGCGTTTTAGGACCAACAGTGTAAGAAATGTCTCCATTGAGCTTCATTTGTTGGATCCACTGAAATTCTTCCGGCTTAATTCTGACTGATTTATGCGAGTGAGTCTAGCCACTCTCTGCTTACGCAAGCTGGCGTTATCGAAAATGAGTAAACAGTTTTTTTGTTGCAGAATCTGGTTTGCTGTTCGGCTGATGTTCTCGAAGGCAAAGGACTGGTTCAAGTGGCCATCACCGTGACCGAATTGCTGCGCTTTTACGCCCCCAGGTCACCTCTGCACACCAGTGCGGTCTCAGTGGTGGTTTGAGGCCGACGAAAACTCATCGTTTGCTTACCAAAACGAGCTTCATGTTCAGTTAATCGGTTTATTTTTATACGAAACATATCCCGCGGACAAGACGTTGTACAAATCGCACTTATCCTTGTATTTATTCAACGCCCAAGCAAGCGCTACTTATATAAATGAAGATTTCTAAGCGTGTCGCGCCCGACAATAATATAATCCCACGTTACTTCTTGCACTGTTCAGCTCAATTTTGTCGTTTTTCTGTTGTTTAGAATTCTGAAATTCACTAAAACAAGTGCCAAAGATTACGTTTAACTGTAGACTAGTGGTCGGTTTAGTTTTGTAGAAAAAAATTGGGGATTTCGAGTGGATGGTGGCAGGAGTTAGGGAAAACCAGGCACGTAAAACTTAACGGAGAGTAACGGACTTGAAGCGATGCCATCGAGCTCCTTTACTACGGTGTTTCAGTTGTGATATAGATTTCTTTTTGTGATACTGTGAGCTGTCGCTCTAGATCTTCTCCCTAGACTGTCTACTAACCACCAGCTTTTGTTTGTGCGCCCCAAACTGCTGAAATGTCGGTCAAAGTAAATGCAGAGTTTGTGTTCAGTTCATGTGTTATTTTACGCAACTTATTAACAAAAAACTATCTCTAGTCAATTCGGATCAATAAAGATTTTTTACGCACTTTGTAAGAACGATTTTGCTTTCGGTGAGTTCACTGCTTGATTTGCATAAACGCGTCCATAAAGGCGAAGGTTTGATTGAGGGCGTTGCGTTTGGCTTCTTCGTAGTCGCTCCCTGCGGCCAGGATCGTAAAGGGAGTGTCGATTTTCAGCACCAAAATGGCCAGCGTTGGTACCTTCTGGAACTGTTGCAGAATATAGCCGATTTCCAGAGGTGCCAGGATCTTCCTCAATGATTCCTCCGATGGCTGTTTCAGGTCCTAAAGGCCAAGTAGGTTTAGTTGGGGATCCAAGCACCTAAACTCAAGTCACCTCGACGAAGTCCTCATACTTCAAGCCCTTGAACATCATCATTTTGGACAGAGTTTTCGGGAGATCGCTCATCTTGACCGACTTATCCGGGACAATTTCCGACAAATCTTGAAACTGTGAAATCGCTTCCTCGCCTTGCGCTGCCAAAGCGTTCGACTTGTGTGCCTGCTCCTTAATTAAGTCGGGCAGCAGTTCTTTAATTCTATTAAATTGCGCATTTACAGGTGTAACTGTCTTTGGGCCGGTTAGTAGTTAGTTAAATCATACCTGATTAGCATTTCTTTCGCAGCTAATTGTTTGGCGTTTTTCTTGCTGCTGGCTTTGGCTTCGGTCGTAATCGAGGCGATTTTACATTCGTACGTGAACTCCTTGTTGTGTGGCGGGCCTACGCTTGAAATTTCCACAAATTCCGGACAAGGCATCTTGTTTTCAAGGCACATGTTCTGTAGGTCCACTGAAAATGTATTCAGCTATTGAAACGCAGCCGATGGAAACCACCGCGATATTTATGCACGCAGATCAAAGAACCAGGCCCGCACGGGCTCCAAGCAGAAACTTACTGATACAATTGAGACCTGGCTGGTAGGAACCCGAACTGGCTGATTGTAGTTCGGCTTTGAAGGGCAGAACTGGGTTCTCCGCAGGTTTGTAGATGCCCAACTCCTGCAGCTCCATCAGGGCGTTATGGGCGGCCTGGTGCTTCGCCAATTGCTTGGAGGGTCCACTTCCACTCGCCCTGATCCCGCCGGCAATCACCACATAGTCGAACCGATTAATATGGGTTCCCGATATCTGGGAAACTATGTTGTAGTCGGGCACTCTGAAGCAGTTTTTAATGCACAGCTCCTGCAGGACCATCACGGGAGTTTTGGTGTTTTGGTTCATTTTTTTCAAATTGTGTAATTGTGGGCGATAGACTCGATGGCAAGTTGAGTGATTTCTCGCACTGTTTGAGGGAACGTGGCCTGATGATTGTGCTTGAGTGTGCACAGTTCAGAAAAAGCACTTTCTATTGAAAATTCGCTAGTTTTAGCTCCTGGTTTTGGCAAAAAAATTCTAGGTTATGTGTCAATTTTGAAGGAAACTGCTGCTAGAAAGAGACTGGCGGCTAGCGGTAGCCCAGATATTTTCGCATGCGAGCATCTTGACAGATTTGACACCCCGGCGGTAAAAGGCGCGCAGTTTGAAAATTTACATTTTTGAATCCCTCCGAATTTTGTGTTTTTTCTGGTTTTACCTTAAAGGAGCAGCTGAAATAAAGCAGTTTCAGCGAAAAAATTCCTGGATGATCCATAAATTAAGCCAAAAAACACTTAAGGGGCCAAGTGCATGCTTAGAAAACACTTAAACCTCAAGCACAAAGTGGGTTTTTTTTCGAGCAAACCAACCCCCAAAAAAACTGAAACAAAAGTGCTTTACTAACCGATAAATACAGCAAAAATAATCAAAAAATGAACCTAAAAGGTGGGTTTCATCCAAAACAGTTCAACAAAAAAGACCAAAGTGGCCACAATTAATCCGCAAAACAGTGGAGCGAACGCGCCATGGAAATGCTTCAAAGACAGTCTGGTCACTGTTTTATCGGCCACAAATCGAAAATCCTTGGCCCCAAACCGCAGGTTCAGCCCATAGTCGTTGACCAGATAGAGGAAACTGTTGAAAGCCTCCCGATAGGGAGAGTTTCTTCGGATGTAGAAGGTGATTCGCCCCATTCCAATGGGCTCGCTCACAATATGGTAGTAGTTGGCGAAAAAGAGTCCATCGGGCGTTTGAACGAGCAGAAACTCCTTTGCCCAGTAATCCGTTAGCAAGTAGGCCTGCTGGGCCTTAGTTGTGCCCAGCTCTATGCCTTGATCCAAGTAGGACATGTGCGTGAGTTTGAGTTTGGAGCTGATCAAAAAGGCCCAATCATCTTCCCCATATACGGTCAGTCCTCTCTCCATCAGATCATCCACTGAGTCAATATCGCGCTCATACTTCGGTGAAGTCAAGGCCGTAATCACGGCCCCTTGAAAGGTGCTTTGGAAGTAGATGGAGAAAATGTAGCTGCTCAGTAACAGCATCTTCAAACTCCCCTCCAAGAAGAGCTTCGAGTAATTGAGGATGAGGCGGAAGAAAACATGGAGAAACACAATCAGCGACCACACGTAGAGGTCGTAGATGTAGACAACATTCAACAGCATGGGCCTCAGCTTGGCTCTGGGCACCATGGCGACCACCGCAGCCTGCTCAGAGGAGAAGGTGGATAGCATCAAGTGGTCCTCGCGCAGCCAGTGACTGCCGAATGAAATATCCACCTTGCCCTCCATTACCAGCTTCTTGGCCACGCGGAACATCATGGAAATGTTGGATTCGGGCACCACCAAGGCTCCACCCGCCTTTACGTAGTGCACGAACCCGTTCAACATCCGACACAGTCGCCCTTGAGTGCAAACCTCATTCTCATAAACTGCCTCTGCAGCTCCAAGAGTGATCACCGATACTGTCAGAGTGGAACCTGCCAAGTTCCCCACAGTATCCATCTGGGAGCTGAAGGTCTCGGTGAGGTTAAACAAGCGGTCCTGCCCAGGACTGTACCAAAACACCTGCATCCTCCTCTGGGATTCTTCCCAAATTACAACCCGGAAATTCACCAGCCGGTGTTGGTTCCAAAGAAGCGCCGTTTGGCGCTTCAGCGCCTTGGGCGAAACCCTCCAGCAGCGGATGATGATCAAATGAAACTGCATCTCACTGAACCAGACGGCGGGTTGATCGAGAAACTCCTGCAATGTCCCGTCCAGCTCTTTCAAGTCCCGCAGGAACACAATCACATGCTCGAATCGAGTGTGCAGCTTCACCAGCTCCCTCATTGGCCCTCCATTGAAAATCTGCACACTCCACTTGGGCACAACATCGCCCACCAGATGGGCGTTCACTAGGGCAATGGTATTGCGGCTGTTCTGCAGCTGGAAACTTCGATTGGACAAATAGTGGCGGATCATTTCCTCCGCTGGATATCCAGGCTGGGGAACACTCTGGATGGGTTGCGCCAGCAGCAGCAGGATACTCACAATGTACATTATGGGAGAGATGGGGAATCAGTGATTGTTTGGGCGGCCGGTCCACTTATGGCTTTTTAATGATAGTAATGTTCTTGTCAATGATTGGATGGCTGGATTGTTAGGGGGCGTTTAGGCGCTCGTATGAAGAAATATACAGGGTGAGCCCATAAAAACAGAAGTTTTAATTAAGGAAAGTGTGTTTCTACTGGGTGGTTTGGTACTCGTTCACATATTGCGTTTCCGGCTAGTTTGTCTTGAAGTCTGAAAGTTGGTAGTTTCCGAGGTACCGGGGGACGTCACTGCCAAATAGCTTGGGCCAAACTAGAGCTCTCTTTTTTAGACACCCTCATTAGCTCACCACTTATTTTATCCTGGCCAATCAGCCTAATAACGTGATTTATTCAAATAGCGGAAATTACATTGGATTGCCTGGTAGTAAAGTAGCTTTTAAATGGCGCCGGGCATCAATTATTCATACGCCATTTACAAGAATTCTTCGGATTTAAATGCAAGTTATGCGTATCTTCACAGAAACGATCTTCGGTTCTTCGCTTAGCGAATTGAAAAAATGATTTGAGGTGGGCCTTCGGCCGCGTTTACCTAAAGCCGCTAAAACCTTAAATCAACACCGATCATCATCGGCTTTTACCATTGCTGCAACTGCGAAGAAGAAGAAAGCGAAATCGGGCCGGCTTTAGCATAAAACGCCTTTCATTTTCATCGGCTATTGCCACATTTAACCAGTTTTCCCGTGTTTTTTTTTTTAATAAAATTTCCCCAAGATGAAACACTGTGTAGGTTCAGCTGCAAGGTGTTGCCGAACATTGTCAAATTTCTTCCCCAGCAGCCCCTTTTTCTGTGCGAGTTTAGGAAAAAACGCCTCACTTACAGGGCAGATGAGCATTTGCACCCCCATTCCTGAATTATGACGATGGCAAAAAAACAGATTTTAGCCAAAAAAAAACACTATACAACATCGCATTCATCTGAAAATTTCAGCGCCTTGCCTCTGTAGATCTTGCAGCGGCTGCACCCAGAGAAAGAGGGGTTCCACTTGTCTTCGGCTTTGGAAGGTGCACGTAAATAGCCAGAGGAAGCTTCTGGTCACTTCAGTATTGTCGCGTTGATTTGGTCAATAAGATGGCGCGAGTGCGGAAGTCGGCTTTTTTTCTACTGTGCACATCGACAGTTTTGGGGGTTGTTGGGGCACAGTTTTTCAATGGAGCGCTGCAACAGCCGCAGGTAAGAATCAGCCACTCAAGCCATGTTTTTCTGCGACACTCTGTATATATTGAAACTGGTATATCGTGGAAACGAGATTCTTCCTCACGTTTCGCGAGCACTAATGGCTTGCATCTTCAGAGATATGTTTGCTTTGGGTCCAAAACCTCTGAACCAAATGCGACATTAAATCGGCACTCACAGTATTAATAGAGCAGATTTTCTTCCAATGCAAGAGACTAAGAGGACTCTAAAAGAGTCCTCCTAAGAGGACTCTTTTAGGAAAATACGGTTTTGAGCGAGGAATTTTTGAAAAATGATTTCCAAAGGTGGTGGACCTTAAACTGCAGTTTCAAGCTTCAAATTTTAAAAATTGCCGAAAATTGAGGAAAAGTCTGCCTGTATCGACACTTGCCGAATAAATAGCCGAAAGTTTGCTCTATTGACTGATGCTTAAAACATTCCACTACCTGAACTCCTTTTTGAGTGACAAAATTTTCAAAAATCCCTTGCAAATTTGCTGGGAGTCAAACTACATTTTTAAGCTTCAAGCTTAAAAAATTCCCGAAAATTGAGGAAAAGTCAGCCTTTATCGACACTTCCCGAATAAATAGCCGAAAGTTTGCTCTATTGAGTGATGCTTAAGGCAATTCACTGGCTGAACTCCTTTTTGAGTGAGGAATTTTTCTAAAATCTCTTGCAAATTTGCTGAAAGCCAAATCACATTTTTAAGCTTCAAGCTTAAAAAAATCCCGAAAATTGAGGAAAAGTGAGCCTTTATCGACACTTCCCGAATAAATGGCCGAAAGTTTGCTCTTTTGAGTGATGCGTAAGGCAATCCACTGGCTGAACTCCTTTTTGAGTGACGAATTTTTCAAAAATCTCTTGCAAATTTGCTGGGAGCGAAACAACATTTTTAAGCTTCAAGTTTAAAAAATTCCCAAAAATTGAGGAAAAGTCTGCTTTTATCGACACTTCCCGAATAAAAGCCGAAAGTTTGCTCTATTGAGTGATGCTTAAGGCAATTCACTGGCTGAACTCCTTTTTGAGTGAGGAATTTTTCTGAAATCTCTTGCAAATTTGCTGAGAGCCAAATCACATTTTTAAGCTTCAAGCTTAAAAAATTCCCGAAAATTGAGGAAAAGTCAGCCTTTATCGACACTTCCCGAATAAATAGCCGAAAGTTTGCTCTATTGAGTGATGCTTAAGGCAATCCACTGGCTGAACTCCTTTTTGAGTGACGAATTTTTCAAAAATCTCTTGCAAAATTGCTGGGAGCCAAACCACATTTTTAAGCTTCAAGCTTAAAAAATTCCCGAAAATTGAGGAAAAATCAGCCTTTATCGACACTTCCCGAATAAATAGCCGAAAGTTTGCTCTATTGAGTGATGCTTAAAACAATCCAATGGCCTGAACTCTTTTTGAGTGAGGAATTTTTCAAAAATTTCTTGCAAAATTGGCTGGTAGCCAAACCACATTTTTAAGCATCAAGCTTAAAAAATTCCCGAAAATTCAGGAAAAGTCAGCCTTTATCGACACTTCCCGAATAAATAGCCGAAAGTTTGCTCTATTGAGTGATGGTTAAAACAATCCACTGGTTGAACTCCGTTTTGAGTGACGAATTTTTCAAAAATTTCTTGCAAATTTGCTGGGAGCCAACCACATTTTTAAGCTTCAAGCTTAAAAATTCCCGAAAATTGAGGAAAAATCAGCCTTTATCGATACTTCCCGAATAAATAGCCGAAAGTTTACTGTATTGAGTGATGCTTAAGGCAAGCCACTGGCTGAACTCCTTTTGGAGTGAGGAATTTTTCAAAAATCTCTTGCAAATTTGCTGGGAGCCAAACCACATTTTTAAGCTTCAAGCTTAAAAAATACCCGAAAATTGAGGAAAAATCAGCCTTTATCGACACTTCCCAAATAAATAGCCGAAAATTTGCTCTATTGACTGATGCTTAAAGCAATCCACTGGCTGAACTCCTTTTTGAGTGAGGAATTTTTCAAAAATTTCTTGCAAATTTGCTGGGAGTCAAACTACATTTTTAAGCTTCAAGCTTAAAAAATGCCCGAAAATTGAGGAAAAATCAGCCTTTATCGACACTTCCCGAATAAATAGCCGAAAGTTTGCTCTACTGAGTGATGCTTAAGGCAAGCCACTGGCTGAACTCCTTTTTGAGTGAGGAATTTTTCAAAAATCTCTTGCAAATTTGCTGGGAGCCAAACCACATTTTTAAGCTTCAAGCTTAAAAAATTCCCGAAAATTGAGGAAAAATCAGCCTTTATCGACACTTCCCAAATAAATAGCCGAAAGTTTGCTCTATTGACTGATGCTTAAAGCAATCCACTGGCTTAACTCCTTTTTGAGTGTCGAATTTTTCAAAAATCCCTTGCAAATTTGCTGGGAGTCAAACTACATTTTTAAGCTTCAAGCGTAAAAAATTACCGAAAATTGAGGAAAAGTCTGCCTTTATCGACACTTCCCGAATAAATAGCCGAAAGTTTGCTCTATTGAGTGATGCTTAAAACAATCCACTGGCTGAACTCCGTTTTGAGTGACGAATTTTTCAAAAATTTCTTGCAAATTTGCTGGGAGCCAAACTACATTTTTAAGCTTCAATCTTAAAAAAATCACCGAAAAGTTACTAAAAGTGACACTAAATCGACATTAGCTTCTTTAGTAGAGCAGACTTTCCTCTATAGAACGGTGCCAAAAGGAGCCCTCTAGATAGACTCACTTTTGAGTAATGTATTTTTGAAAACTGTCTCCCCCTAGTGGAGAAACCCAATCTGCATTTTCAAGCCTCAAAATGAAAATCCCCAGAGTTTAGGAAATACGAAATTAAATCGGCACTCACGCGATGAATAGAGCAAAGGTTCTTCTATTGAGGGCTACTAAACCGACGGCTTCAAATAAATAGGGTTTTTAGAGACGAATTAAAAAAAAATACCAAAAGTCCTGCAGGTTGAACTGCATTTTCAAGCCCTAAATTGCAACCATTTTCAAAAATTGAGGAAGAGTGAGAGTAAATCGCGACTTCTAGGCTGAATAGAGGAATGTTTTCCCTGTTGAATGCTGCAAACGTCACTCAAAATATCCCGATTTTCAGGGATGAATTTTTGAAAAATCTCATCTAATCCCGCTGCAACTCAAAGCCAAAAAAATCGCCAAAAATTGAGCAAAAGCAACCGTAAATCGACACCAGCAGGATCTATAGAGCAAAGCCTCCTTTATTGAACGACATTATAACCCTTCTTTTAGCTAATCCAGATTTCGAGTAATATTTTTTTCAAAAACATCTTTGCATGTCAAGCAACCAATTCCGGTCTTTGTGCTGAAATTTTGGGGACTTGAAGGGTTTCCCTGATTTGTGCAGCAAGTCGCTTCTGGTGCAGACACACCTTTGAAGATGCCTACCACTCGTACGTGCGAAACGTCTGGCCGAAAAGCCCAGCTTCAAGCAATAACAGCAAAAGCCTGAATGTGGATTAAAATAAACGCGAAAAATACATGCGGTGAATTGTTGTAGGTATATTTCGGCAATTAGTTCTAGTTATTGGTAGTTGCTTGACAAGAACGAATCAATTTTGCGCAATTTATCGGCCTATAATCCGAAATCTGTAATTTTACGGCTTTTAAAGGGAAACTTGGTGGCTGAACAATGCGCACACATCGGACTTTGGCCGAAGTCCGCACAGAAATAACTCAATTAGGCAAATTACCTCATGATACGCTGCTTGCATTCACGGTGGCTAATTTACAAAAAAAATGCATTATCAAATGTTTGCATAAATTACGAAGAGGTCAGCACGGTTGCAGACTCACGAATCTTCGAAGGTCGCTTTCTTAGGAAATCCTGTGATCCTGTGAATAAGCCCTGAAAAATGTGAGTCTGTCTGATCAACGACAACAGCAAAACCGCCGTTTTTTTTTGCAAAAGTTGCACGTTTCGTTAACTTTCCTCTTATATAATCAGCAACAACAAAGTGCATTGTTTCTGTTTGCAAGCATGAAAAATCTGCAACAGCACGAACGCATCCGTGGCAGGATTTGGCAATTTGCAAGTCCAGAATTCCTGAGGATTTTCGGAAGAATATCCACATTACGCCATTAGGGAAACATAACGTGTGGGCATTGTTTGCTTGATATAATTAGATGCTTTTAGAAATTTATGTGCACAACGTTGCATAAACACCAGCTAAGGCACGATCCGCCTGCATGGGAAAAATTGTTTTATTAGTTTTATCTTGTGTCATAACTCGGTAATTTAATAACTTACTGTATAAGACTGTTAGATAAACTAGAAACAAAAGTGCTTGCCAGATGCTGAAAATAATCTGTAGTTCTTTGGGCCATGGGTTCATCTGATGCTGAAATTGATTGATAATTTGGACAATTGTGTATATTTTCCTGACTGTATTTCAACTTAATTCAAAAGAAATTCCTGGGTTCCAGTCATTTTATTGTTTATTATTTAAAATGTTACAAATACTGAAAATGAAGTAAAAAAAATATTACTCAAAATTTGGATTAGCTAAAAGGAGGGTTATAATGTCGTTCAATAGAGGAGACTTTGCTCTATAGATCCTGCTGGTGTCGATTTACGGTTGTTTTTGCTCAATTTTTGGCGATTCTTTTGGCTTTGAATTGCAGCGGGATTAGATGAGATTTTTCAAAAATTCATCACTGAAAATCGGGATATTTTGAGTGACTCACTTTTGCAGCATTCAACAGGGAAAACATTCCTCTATTCAGCCTAGAAGTCGCGATTTACTCTCACTCTTCCTTAATTTTTGAAAATGGTTGCAATTTAGGGCTTGAAAATGCAGTTCAACCTGCAGGACTTTTGGTATTTTTTTTTTAAATTCGTTTCTAAAAACCTTATTTATTTGAAGCCGTCCGTTTAGTAGCCCTCAATAGAAGAACCTTTGCTCTATTCATCGCGTGAGTGCCGATTTAATTTCGTATTTCCTAAACTCTGGGGATTTTCAGTTTGAGGCTTGAAAATGCAGATTGGGTTTCTCCACTAGGAGAAGACAGTTTTCAAAAATACATTACTCAAAAGTGAGTCTATCTAGAAGGCTCCTTTTGGCACCGTTCCATAGAGGAAAGTCTGCTCTACTAAAGAAGCAAATGTCGATTTAGTGTCACTTTTAGTAACTTTTCGGTGATTTTTTTAAGATTGAAACTTAAAAATGTAGTTTGACCCCCAGCAAATTTGCAAGAAATTTTTGAAAAATTCGTCACTCAAAACGGAGTTCAGCCAGTGGATTGTTTTAAGCATCACTCAATAGAGCAAACTTTCGGCTTTTTATTCGGGAAGTGTCGATAAAGGCAGACTTTTCCTCAATTTTGGGGAATTTTTTAAACTTGAAGCTGAAAAATGTGGTTTGGCTCCCAGCAAATTTGCAAGAGATTTTTGAAAAATTCCTCACTCAAAAAGGAGTTCAGCCAGTGAATTGCCTTAAGCATCACTCAATAGAGCAAACTTTCGGCTATTTATTCGGGAAGTGTCGATAAAGGCTGACTTTTCCTCAATTTTGGGGAATTTTTTAAACTTGAAGCTTAAAAATGTGGTTGGGCTCCCAGCAACTTTGCAAAAGATTTTTGAAAAATTCGTCACTCAAAAAGGAGTTGGGCCAGTGGATTGCCTTAAGCATCACTCAATAGAGCAAACTTTCGGCTATTTATTCGGGAAGTGTCGATAAAGGCTGATTTTCCTCAATGTTCGGAATTTTTTAAGCTTGAAGCTTAAAAATGTGGTTTGGCTCCCAGCAAATTTGCAAGAGATTTTTGAAAAATTCGTCACTCAAAAAGGAGTTCAGCCAGTGATTGCCTTAAGCATCACTCAATAGAGCAAACTTTCGGCTATTTATTCGGGAAGTGTCGATAAAGGCTGACTTTTTCCTCAATTTTCGGGCATTTTTTAAACTTGAAGCTTAAAAATGTGGTTGGGCTCCCAGCAACTTTGCAAAAGATTTTTGAAAAATTCGTCACTCAAAAATGAGTTCAACCAGTGGATTGCTTTAAGCATCAGTCAATAGAGCAAACTTTCGGCTTTGAATTTCGGAATTTTAATTAATTTTCTACCTTCACCTTTGGCAAGCCATTGGTGAAGGTAGAAACAGCCATACATACAAACTGATGATGGTGGAGAAAGACACCGAAACGTATTTGTAACATTTTAAATAATAAACAATAAAATTGACTGGAACCCAGGAATTTCTTTTGAATTAATTTGGACAATGTCCAGATTTCTTTCGATTTTCTCAGTTTTACTAAGGCATTTCTTTAGTTTTCTCAACAATGCTTTGCAAAAAACTTTGAGTTTTTTTTGAGCAACGGTTTAGCCTGCAAAGGGCAAATTCAGTTTGGTTTCCGGGCCTCTAGAGACATTTTTTCAAAAATTTGACACTTAAAACCAAGATGAAATAACCAAGTATGGAAAGACCTTCTCCATCAACCTCTTAAGGGTTGATTTTTTTCACGTTTCTTCAATTTTTGGCGATTTTTTCAAATTATAAGACTGGAAATGCTCTGCCTTCCAGCTTTGTTAGACGAGCTTTTCAAAAATTCATCACTCAACACTCAGTATATTTCGAAAACTCTCTTTAGTCCCATTCAATAGTGGAAATGTTGCTCTTTTAATCTTGGGAGTGGGCATTTACTCTCACTTTTCCTCCATTCTTGCGAATTTAGCGGCAAGCTTTTAGAGCCTGAACATGCAGTTCGGTTTATAAGACTTTTGGGAACTATTTTTCGAAAATTCCTTGCTAAAACCCAAGATAAGTTAAGGGGGCGCTTTTAGAGTTATTCACTAAAGGAGGCTCTGCTCTATTAATCCTCTATGTCTAACTGCTGATTTTCTTTCATGTTTCCTCTATTTTGCTCGATTTTTTTTAACTTTGAAGCCTGGAAATGCTCCATTAGTTCAAGCTTTGTTAGAGAAGATTTTTCCACAATGTTTCACTCAAAACTGGGGTTATTTGGAAGTTTCCTTTAACACCATTCAATAGAGGAAATGTTGCTCTTTTAAGCCTCAGTTTTCTTGGGAATTTTTATATTCCTATTCAACCTGTAAGTCACGATTTCAGCTCCCAGGACTTTTCAATTCTATTCTTCAAAAATTCATCACTGAAAAGCAGGATGAGCTAGAGAGGAGCATTTAGAGCTCTTCAGTAGAGGAAGATCTACTCTGTTAATCCTCAAAGTGTCAAATTACTGTCACTTTTCCTCAAATTTAGGCAGTTTTTCGAGTTTAAAGCTTGAAATGCAGTTCGGTTTACATCACCGTAACAAGAGAATTTTGAAAAATTTGTACCTCAAAATTTATATAATCCAGAAGGCTGCGTTTGCTCCATTTCAGAGCACAACTATACTTTATTTATGCTTTAAATGTGGATTCAGTGGAAATTTTCGGCAGTTTTTCAAGTTTGAAGCTTGAAAGTGCAGTTTAAGGTCCAGCACGTTTGGAAACTATTTTTCGAAAAATCGTCACTCAAAACCGTATTTATCTAAAAGCGCCCTTTTAGTAGCACTAAATAGAGAAAACTTTGCTCTATTAATCCAGCGAGTGTCGCTTCATTTTGGTTTTTGCTTAACTCTAGACATTCTTCCTAGTTTGGGGGTTGAAAATGCTTTTTAGTTTTCCGCACTATTGGAAGACATTTTTCAAAAATTCATTACTCAAAAGTGAGACTATCTAGAGGGCTCCTTTTGACACCGCTCAATAGAGAAAAGTCTGCTCTACTAAAGAAGCAAATGTCGATTTGGTGTAATTTTTCATACGTTTTCGGAGATTTTTTAAGCTTGAAGTCTGGAAGTGCTCTATGAGATCCAGCATCGTTAGAAGAGATTTTTCAAAAATTAATCACTCAAAACTCATCACTCACTGTTCAATAGACGAAAAATTCCTTTATTCAACTGGAAAGTGGCGATTTACTCTCACTTTTCCTCAATTCTTGGTACTTTTTTTAAGTTTAGGGCTTTAAACTGCAGTTTGGTTCTACGACTTTTGGAAACTCTGTTTCAAAAATTTGTTACTGAAATCCAGGATGAGCTAGAGAGACGCTTTTAGAGCCATTCAGTAGAAAACTATCTGCTCTATTAATCCTGTAACTGTCAATTTACTGCCACTTTTCCTCAATTTCTTGCAATTTTTCAAGTAAAAATGAAATGCACTTTGTCATATAGCACTTTAGCAAGAGAATTTTCAAAAATTTGCAACTCAAAATTTATATAATCCAGAGGGCTGTTTTTACTCCATTTCAGAGCGCAACTATACTTTATTTATCCTTTAAATGTGGATTCAGTGGAAATTTTCGGCAGTTTTTCAAGTTTGAAGCTTGAAAGTGCAGTTTAAGGTCCAGCACGTTTGGAAACTATTTTTCGAAAAATCGTCACTCAAAACCGTATTTATCTAAAAGCGCCCTTTTAGTAGCACTAAATAGAGAAAACTTTGCTCCATTAACCCAGCGAGTGTCGCTTCATTTTGGTTTTTGCTTAACTCTAGAGATTTTTTCCCAGTTTGGGGGTTGAAAATGCTTTTAGGTTTTCCGCACTATTGGAAGACTTTTTTCAAAAATTCATTACTCAAAAGTGAGACTATCTAGAGGGCTCCTTTTGCCACCGCTCAATAGAGAAAAGTTTGCTCTAATAAAGAAACAAATGTCGATTGAGTGTCATTTTTCATAACTTTTCGGGGATTTTTTAAGCTTGAAGCCTGGAAGTGCTCTATGAGTTCCAGCATCGTTAGAAGAGATTTTTCAAAAATTAATCACTCAAAACTCATCACTCACTGTTCAATAGACGAAAATTCCTTTATTCAACTGGAAAGTGGCGATTTACTCTCACTTTTCCTCAATTCTTGGTACTTTTTTAAGTTTAGGGCTTGAAACTGCAGTTTGGCTTCCACGACTTTTGGAAACTCTGTTTCAAAAATTGGTCACTGAAATCCAGGATGAGCTAGAGAGACGCTTTTAGAGCCATTCAGTAGAAAACTATCTGCTCTATTAATCCTGTAACTGTCAATTTACTGCCACTTTTCCTCAATTTTTTGCAATTTTTCAAGTAAAAATGAAATGCACTTTGTCATATAGCACTTTAGCAAGAGAATTTTCAAAAATTTGCAACTCAAAATTTATATAATCCAGAGGGCTGTTTTTACTCCATTTCAGAGCGCAACTATACTTTATTTATCCTTTAAATGTGGATTCAGTGGAAATTTTCGGCAGTTTTTCAAGTTTGAAGCTTGAAAGTGCAGTTTAAGGTCCAGCACGTTTGGAAACTATTTTTCGAAAAATCGTCACTCAAAACCGTATTTATCTAAAAGCGCCCTTTTAGTAGCACTAAATAGAGAAAACTTTGCTCTATTAATCCAGCGAGTGTCGCTTCATTTTGGTTTTTGCTTAACTCTAGACATTCTTCCTAGTTTGGGGGTTGAAAATGCTTTTTAGTTTTCCGCACTATTGGAAGACATTTTTCAAAAATTCATTACTCAAAAGTGAGACTATCTAGAGGGCTCCTTTTGACACCGCTCAATAGAGAAAAGTCTGCTCTACTAAAGAAGCAAATGTCGATTTGGTGTAATTTTTCATACGTTTTCGGAGATTTTTTAAGCTTGAAGTCTGGAAGTGCTCTATGAGATCCAGCATCGTTAGAAGAGATTTTTCAAAAATTAATCACTCAAAACTCATCACTCACTGTTCAATAGACGAAAAATTCCTTTATTCAACTGGAAAGTGGCGATTTACTCTCACTTTTCCTCAATTCTTGGTACTTTTTTAAGTTTAGGGCTTGAAACTCCAGTTTGGCTTCCTACGACTTTTGGAAACTCTGTTTCAAAAATTGGTCACTGAAATCCAGGATGAGCTAGAGAGACGCTTTTAGAGCCATTCAGTAGAAAACTATCTGCTCTATTAATCCTGTAACTGTCAATTTACTGCCACTTTTCCTCAATTTCTTGCAATTTTTCAAGTAAAAATGAAATGCACTTTGTCATATAGCACTTTAGCAAGAGAATTTTCAAAAATTTGCAACTCAAAATTTATATAATCCAGAAGGCTGCTTTTACTCCATTTCAGAGCGCAACTATACTTTATTTATCCTTTAAATGTGGATTCAGTGGAAATTTTCGGCAGTTTTTCAAGTTTGAAGCTTGAAAGTGCAGTTTAAGGTCCAGCACGTTTGGAAACTATTTTTCGAAAAATCGTCACTCAAAACCGTATTTATCTAAAAGCGCCCTTTTAGTAGCTCTAAATAGAGAAAACTTTGCTCTATTAATCCAGCGAGTGTCGCTTCATTTTGGTTTTTGCTTAACTCTAGACATTCTTCCTAGTTTGGGGGTTGAAAATGCTTTTTAGTTTTCCGCACTATTGGAAGACATTTTTCAAAAATTCATTACTCAAAAGTGAGACTATCTAGAGGGCTCCTTTTGACACCGCTCAATAGAGAAAAGTCTGCTCTACTAAAGAAGCAAATGTCGATTTTTTGTCATTTTTCATGACTTTTCGGGGATTTTTTAAGTTTGAAGCCTGAAAGTGCTCTATGAGTTCCAGCATGGCTAGAAGAGATTTTTCAAAAATTAATCACTCAAAACTCTTCACTCACTGTTCAATAGACGAAAACTTCCTCTATTCAACTGGAAAGTGGCGATTTACTCTCACTTTTCCTGAATTTTTGGGAATCTCCAGCAAGTCAGCCAGAGAAACTTCAAAGTTCTGAAACTCTTTTAATAATAATTTTAAAAATAAACTCAAATAATTATTTGATGTCAATTTTCGGAGATTTTAAGGTTTGAAGCGTAAAAACGCTTTTTTGCTTTCATTAAATTTGCCAGGGACTTTTGAAAAATCGTCACTCAAACTGTGTTTCAGTTAATGGGCTGTTTTCCGCGCCATTCAACAGAGAAAACTTCTGGTTATTTATCCTAAAATTATGGGTATAGTAATAATGGATAGTAAAACTGAAAAAATACCAGAAATTCTGGAGTTTTGTTCAAATTATCCAGAACTTTTTTGCGCTTGTGTTGGTCTAAAACTAAGATTTCTAATTATTTTTTAAAATTCCGGAACTTCTCGGATGTGTCCTGTTATGCTAAGGCATTTTTCTACTTTACTTAACACTGGTTTGCGGAAAAACAGTGCCTTTCTTCCTCGGATTCGTGATTTTTCAGCGTGCGAAGGTTTTTTTAACACAGTTTTTTTGCAAGCTTCCAGAATGAAAATGCCTGGATAAAACAGTAAAAACCGTAAAAATTATCACGCAATTTTTTGTGCTAAACATTCAAGTGAAACTTGCCGAGAAAAATCCTTTCAATCCCCTGTCAATGAAGCACTTTTGCTGCAAAAAACAGGCCACTAAAGTGAAACTTTGTTGTGGCGCTGCCCTTAATTCCATCAAAAATTTGCATAAAATCAAAACACCTCACTTTTAACGGATTGAACAAGGAACTAATAACGAAATTATGCAACTGAAAACCCAATCAATCGATATGTGATTAGAAAGTCACTGAAAATCAACTTTTTGTGTTAACCGCTCGTTGAAAACGAGCGAAAACTGCAAAAACCCCTAATCAGTTTCCGCTCTCTTAACACTCGTAATCTCTTCATTTCGGAACCGTTAAAAAAACATAAACATCGCTGATGAAACCATCGATTGGATTGGTAATCGATTGACGAAAATTATGAATAACGGTGTGTTTGAAAAATCGATTATCAATTGGCAATTGGATTGAAACATGGATTTTGGCCACAGTTTGGCAAACATGAACGAGTGACTAAAAAACTGAATGAAGCAAACCAAACAGTGGTTTCAGCGTGAAGAACTAGAATCCACACCTCAAGCAGGAATTGGGAGAAAGTCAAAAGGCAAAGAACTTAACCTTTGATATTCACCTGATCGAAAGAAGAAAGCTGTGCTCTAATCTTGCACGATTATCACCGCGAAATTCTTCGGGTTTAGGTCTTTGGGAATAAAAGAAAAACGGTATTAGGCAAAAGCAGATGATGTAAATAGTCACTTTCCCCAAAGCCCATCTTTCCGGCATCCGCGACACCTTGAAATTAGCATATTTGCGGTAACATCGTCAGAAATTATGGAATTTTCACAATGAACCAGCCGATGTAATGCGGTAATACTTTCTTTTTACACGCCGACTTGAAAGAGAAATGTTCAGCACACAAAACCTGCTCTTCGCCGCCGAAGAAAATAAAAATGCGTTTTGCCACTGATCAATTGCCTCTAATCTATTGTTTTCCTTGCCACATAATTGGCCAGTTTAGTGAAAGTCATAATGGCTGAAGTGAAAAAAATTAGGATATGATCTGGTAAACGGGAAACGGCAAGTCTTCAATGGTAGATTAGAGCCAGTAGATCATGAAATGCAGTGGATTTAAGGCCAAATGCACTCGGATTAGGAAACCTGTAGGAAATGTGTGTGGTTTAGTGTGGGAAAATTTCGAGAAATCGAGCTAAAGCCGTGAAATACACGTAGACAGTAAATAATCAGTTTCACTGAGCAACTGTGTAATTACCAGGTTTTGTCAGATTTTGTTCTGCATTATTTTTGCTCAGGCGGCTACAAATAGAAATTCCTACTAATTAAAACCGCTCAACTAATGAGGGCAAATTTACATTACTTTTTCGAGTCCAGGTCCAAAAATTTTACAATCTCTCTGCCCAGTATCGGGCTACGTCCAGTGCCAGCAAGGGTGTACTTTGATGGACAGTGCATACATGCTCTTAGGGAGGGTCAGTGGTCTGTACTTCTTCGCATCCACCAAACACCTCGTCAGCATTTTGTTCCACTTTGCCAGATTAGCCTTAACGGGCGCAACCTCCCTGTCTTCCATTCCAGCTTCCTCCCTCGGGGCGGTAGATTTTACGCGACTGGTTCCATGGGGTTCCTCAAGACGGTGGAGAAGGTGACTGTCATCAAACGTTTCTTTGAATCTTTCTTCATCTTCGTCGATCTTCTGGGGAGGCACAGCCTGCTGCCTGGGCATGTAAGGGCGCGGGGGTAGGTTTCATGCAGCCAGCCCCAATTCGACATGTCTTGTTTAGTGCGACTGTGACCTGTTTTGCATGTTTAGACCTGCTGCACACGGGACAAGCATATTCCGCTGTCGAGAAACACTTGGCTTCCGCTGTGGTTCTTAGGAGGCTTGGGTTTGCACCCCATTCACTCCCTGCGAGGAAGGAGGTTATTTCTGGTCGTGACTTTGTGTCTGGTATTTTTGGATCTCGTGGTGGAACGATTAAAGGACGTTTCCAGGGAGCGCCAGCGATCAGCTTAATCTTTAGTACATCGATTGCGTGGAGGCTCCTTCCGTGGTCCCCAACTCGAAGAGTGACGATTCACGTCCATTCCTCCTAGGAATGGACGTTTTTTCTCCTTATTTTTATCAATGTCTTTGCTTTGGGACTAAATGAAACAGAAAACGACCAAGCCAAGAATCGCAATCATTAACTGGTTAATGAGAGCGATAATTACTCGAGCATTACCAGGCCAGAAGTCTTGCCAAAGATTGCGATTTATTTGCTTTTACGTTATTTAGTCCATTCATTGTTTAAGAACGCTCGATTGGATGCTAAATGTTTACGTAAATATCATCAGTATGTGTGAACCGTGCATTTCACTATTTGACTGGCATGATGATGAGTCCATTGTAACAGTTCGCGAAGAAGAACGTGAAAACAGTGTCCACTGGGGAGTTTTTCGGGGTTTTAGCCCATCGTGGACAAGAATTTGTTTCTAACGTCTCGCAAGCACAAGCGCGTCTTCAAAACTCGAAAGACCGTGTACATTCTGAGCTAAGAATTCTCTTGCTAAGGTGCTGAAGAAAAATTCCAAACATGCAGAAAGGAGGCAAGGAAACTTATGAGGAACAAGAAAAGAGCGGCCCAGAACAAAGTACCACAACAACTAGAGGAGGATACCAAAAGCAATAACAGTAGGAGATTCTTTCAAGAAATATCGCAGATGAAAAAAGGATATAAACCCAGAACACGCAGTATCCTAAAAAGTGATGGGGACTAATCACTAACTAACTACTGGCACGACGGAAATACTTAAAACGTGGAAAGAATACTTCAGAAACGTCCTCAATGCAGATAACGACATAACAACAGTGACCACAACATACCAGACTGCGGAAATAGATGTAGAGGAGCCAAGCCTCCAAGAAATAATAAGGGCAATCAACAAACTCAAAAATAATAAAGCCCCTGGATGCGACACAATACCAGCAGAGTGCCTAAAATATGGAGGAATACAACTCCATAAAGAACTACATAAACTAATACTAGCCATATGGAAACGGGAAGCCCTGCCAGACGAATGGAACGAAGGCATCATCATCCCCATCCATAAGAAGGGGGACCGCATGAAATGTACCAACTACAGGGGAATATCCCTACTGAACCCAGCATACAAGATACTCTCCAATGTGCTATTGAACCGTATATCACCGTATGCGGAGGAACAGATTGGGGACTATCAGTGTGGATTCAGACCAACGAGGTAGGACACAGTGGACCAGATATTCACAATCCGGCAACCAATAGAGAAACACTGGGAATTCAATAAAGACGTACACCAGCTGTTTAAGGACTTCAGACAAGCCTACGACACAATCATACGCGACAGTGTCTGGATAGCCATGGCAAGTATAGGGATACCACAGACAATCCTCACTCTCACGAAACTATGCGTAAACAACACCAGGTGACGCGTAAAAGTAGGAAGCCAGATAACAGACGAATTCTCGGTCATGAGTGGATTGAGACAGGGAGATGGACTGTCGCCCATACTCTTCAACATAGTCCTAGATATGACTATCAAAAAGACGAACATCACCACGGAAGTATATACTAACCAGGGGCCACAAATGATCCTGGCCTTCGCGGACGACATAGACGCGGTCGGAGGAAGTACTGTCGGAGTCAAGGAAAGCTTCCTGAAAATCGAGAAGGAATGTAAGAAAATGGGCCTCAACATCAACGAGGAAAAAAACCAAATACATGCATATTACCCGTCGACCTACCAGGGACGGAATCGGTCAGAACGTAACGATGGACACCTATAACTTCGAATGTGTCAGACAGTTTAAATACCTTGGAGCCGCGATATGCTCAGCCAATGACAGCAACGAAGAGATTAAAACACGAGTACACAGTGGCAATAGATGTTTCTTTGCTATGCGAACCCTCGTGCAATCCAAAACGGTATCAAGAGTGTCAAAGCTGAGGGTGTATCAGGCTGTAATCAAACCGATTATCTGCTACGGCTGTGAGACGTGGACCCTTACGAAACACAACGAGCTTCTACTAAAGCGGTTTGAAAGGAAGATCTTGAGCAGAATATTTGGCCCCGTAAAGGATCCAAACACGGAGCAATATCGCAAAAGGACGAATGCAGAAGTCCAGGACCTATACCAAAAGCCAGATATAGTCAAAACAATAAAATCCCAACGTTTGACATGGGTCGGACATGTTCAAAGAGCATCTGACAATCGACTGATCAAGATGGTATGGGAAGGAAACCCAGCAAAGATTAGACCGCTGGGCCGGCCGAAACTTAGATCGAGGGACAACATCTTGAAGGACATACAGACTATGCAGGTAGATGACTGGAGGGAGGCCATGATGGACCGGGACCGATGGAGGCAAAAAAGGAAAAAAATGGACACCAAGGGTTGTAGTGCTACCCAGAGAAAGAGAGTTTCCAAAAGTCCTGGAAACCTAACTGCATTTTGAAGCCCTAAGCTTTGAAAGTTCCAGTCCATTCCAGAGTACATCTCTTCTTTATGGTCAATAGAGGTAGATATTCTCTCTTAACTGGTGCTAAAGGGAGTCACTGAAACAATTCTGGTTTAGAGAGATGTTTTTTTTGAAAAATCTCTGAAAAAATTCAAGGCGCTTTTGCTAAATCAGCTGGTGCGAAGAAGAGTCCCAACTGTGCTCTCGATTGATTGTTGATCACTTCTTGTTCTTCATCTGCCAAAGATTTGCGTCAAAATCTTATTTCTTTGGTCTTCCTCTATCTATTTTTCAATTTTCGTGTTCCTCATGGATTTCTCTGATGTTCAACCGCCTTTACCTTACACTTTTGTTTGTCTCTCAATATCTTCTGCTTCCGTTCTTCCCTTCTCTGCTGCACGTGTTTTTTTCGCGCAAAAAAACTGAAAATTTAGTGAATGAGATCCAACCTAAACGAGCAAAGTTTGCGTGTCTGACCTAAGAAATGTTTGCTCTTTTGGGCGAAAATCATAAAAGCTCTTTCAAGATTATGGATATCGAATCTCTCTCTCGGTCTTCCACTATTGATTTCGTACTAGAAAGTCGCACTTGATTCGCTTTGCGTCAGTTTATTCGCTCTTGTAAGCGTAAGTCTAGAGGTTTTAGATCTGGTAAACATGCAGGCGGTGAAAGCCAGCCATTTTCCAGAAATTCCAACTGGACTGGAGGATAAATTGCGTAAACTAAATTGACCAACGGTCAGCATCAATCGTCGATCTTCTCGACGCTGATGCATAAATGATTGCGCCAGAATCGAATCGGTTCGTGAATGAGAACGGCAACGAATCGCATAAAAAACGTTTTTTTGAACCTACATGTGCAGCACCAAAGAAGTGAGTGGAATCCGAGGCCTGCGGCCTTAGTGAAAGTACAGCCAGTAATTGCAGGTAGCACAGACGGATGTTTTGGATGCTGCGATTGCTGGCCATGTCGAAACCCTACCTATGCGGTTTTTCGCCATTTTTGGAGCGCTAAATGAAGACACACTTGGTCTAGTTATCGGTTTTGACGTATTTTTTGGAAAACAACCATAATAACCAGCATAACCGAAATTTCTTAAAAGCGATGCCGATTGTGCAAAGATTACAGTTTGGGAGCAAAAAACGTGACTGCTAAATAAGCAGATCGTAGCACTAAAATTTTCAATAGGCGATTTGTTAGCCATCGATGCAATCGATTGAACAACGATTTTCTTCGTTAGTGCGTCATTAAAATGGAGATGTTGAAAACGCTTTTGGTCGTCCCTTTTACTTATTGCGAAACTTTAATGTTCTCGCGTACTGGATGCGTTTGGCAATCGGACAACAAGCCATTACTAACATCAACATAAATTATTAATTGCGAAAACCTCACATCTGTGGATGATGGCGTAATCCGAAGTTTCCCTCCGTCAGGCCTCTGAAGATTCAGCCGAAAAAACATTTCTGCATTCACATGGGAGCTGACTCAAACCCATGAGACGTAAAGAAAGAAAAACTGTTGCGTGATTCAAAAACCGCCGGCCTTGGAAAAAACTGCGGCTTCCTAAAGTTCACGCCATCATGACATAACGAGAAGAAAACCCCAATTTAAACAAACATCGGCCAAAGAGCCCAACCAGACCATGTCCAACCAATAAAAACCTCCAAACAAAGCGAAAGCCACTCAAGCAGACTGTGGTCATGCCATTTGTTTAACTTCACTTAACCCAAACGGTTTTTTCGCAGCAACCATTCGCACAGCAACAAGAGCAGCAGCTGTCGCCGCAGCAACAGCGTCACATTCTGAGCGACGTGCAGCAGCATCAGCATCGCTTCGATCTGCAGCAGCGAGGCAACAATGGCATCCCGCAACCGCAGCTGTTCATCAGCCGAAACAAGAAGCTGCTGGCTCAGAGCGGCTTGTTCGGGCAGCAGCTTCAGCAGCAGTATCTGAGCCAGGCTCAGCCACCGGTAGCTCAACCAGCCTTTCAACCTGCCCCCTTGTGGTTTAATCGATTGCGTTCTTAGGTTTACCAGCGGGCCGTTTTGCCCACTCCCCAAGCGCAGCTGTCGAACCCTCAGAACTTCTTCCCGCAGCCTCAGAAAAACTCGGTTGTTTTCCCCTCCATTCCTCCCAGCACCGGAACCCCATCAGCGGTAAGTCCAAGCAGCCCACTAACACCCAACCAGCCAGAAATAGCAACTCCTGCCAATTCCAGCCAGTGGTTCAGCACCATACCCAAACCAGCTTCACGCCCAGCTACAGCAACCAAGTAACTCATCCCAACCAGTTCCTCAACACCAGGCCAACGACCGATCCAATTGAAGTGATCAATGAGCAGATCAGACAGCTGGATCCTGAGCAGAACAAGCAGCGGATCAAGGTGAGTGAGGCATTGAAGCCTCAGTGGAGTGGACTAGAATCCCCACATTTTCCAGGAGCTTCAAGAGAAAAAGGCCATAATCGAAAAGCACAATCAGTTCGTGGAAAAACAGTACGAAAAGGCGCTGAAAAAGGCCCAGCAGGAGCACCAGGAGTTCCTCAAAGACCAAAGGGAGCAGAGGCAAAAGCTTTACGAAACAGTGGCAACCTCGGAAGGGCTGGCCGTTCGTTACTCAAAGCCCCTGCCCAGGTAGGCCGCGCCCAGCGGCCCCTATTTCGGGTTTCACGCATTTTCAATCCCCACAGATTCATCTATCCGGAAGAAGCCCCGCTGTTCCAAAAGTCCTTGAAACAGTACTACTTCGAGCACCCCACTACCACCACCACCACCACAACCACCACCACTACAACCCCCAAACCAACCACCACCAAAAAGACGGTGAAAAAATCCAACCAGAAGCCCTCATTTCTGCCAACGATCGTCCCCAATACTCAAACCTCTAGGGTCAGTCAGCCTACTAATAACGACGCAAATCTTACAGTAAAACTCTTCTTATTCCTCCTCTAGGCCAAGTCGATTCAGTCCTTGGACGATCTGGACAGTTTGAAGAAACAGTACAAGAGCCAACAGATCAACAGGGAGGATCTTCTAGCGCAGCTGAGGGCCGCGATTGGGGCCTCCGTCCAAGAGGAACTACCGAAGAATCTTTCTTCCAGAGAAGTGTCGCTGGCCAATGGCAAAAAGGTGCAGCTGATTGAAGATGTGGATCCGAAGCTGATTCCCCATGGCAAAGAGGAGGAGATTACGCTGCCTAATGGCGACAAGGTTATCGCTATTAGGGCCGACCCCAATCTACTGCCAAGGTATGAACACTCAATTAAACTCAAAGTAAAATTAACTTTGAACGTTCCTCAAGGCATTCAAAATCTGTGGAAAAAGGCGATGAAATCACCCTGCCCAGTGGGCAGAAAGTCCAGGTCATCACAAGCAGCAAAGAGGGACGAGAACTCAGCGGCCTGTCTGGGGAAGAAATCACTTTACCTGATGGTGAGTGATCAACTGTGTGTCAATAAAAAAAACCCCCTAATAATAAATGAGGGGGTTTCCAGGCCAAAAGGCAGAAATCTTCAAAACCAGCTCCACCTCCTCCAACCCATCATACAAAACGCAAGAAATCACCCTCCCGAACGGCCAAAAGGTGGAAGTCATTCGAACAACCGACCCCAAACTGGTGCCAGGTGGCGTCCCATTGGAACCAGGAAGCGATTTAGGTTGGACATGCAAACTCCAACTAAAACCCGCCTAATTAATGTCTTTTCCAGAAAAACTAGTTCTTGCCAAGACCACAACTGTGAAGCCTGCCACTGCAGTGTTTGATGAGCTGACCAAAGACGTTGTCCCACCTGGAACCGACTTCCAGCTGCTGAAATCTGGTAAGTTAACTTATCAGCTATCAATAAGTAAACTAACGCGTAAACAGATGCCAGTGGCAGTCTGGAAAGCATCAAAGCCCCCAGCACAATCCCCGATAAGAAGAAAGTGACCTTTGTGCTGCTGGAAGAGCAAAGCGATGGCAGCCTTAAGGTGCAGGGAGTGAAGGGAAATGGCAAGGAGAATCCAGATGTGGACTTGGACTCGATTTTGAAGAAAATCAAGGCCGGGGAAATCAAACTGCCTTCCACCACGACCTTAAGGCCGCCTACCACGGTGACCACAACCGAAAGACCCACCATTGCAACCAGTCCGAAAACAATTTCAGTCACCGGTAAGCACAGGTTGTTTTCGTTCGAGGGCTGGGACAGTGAGCTGGTGCTTGGTTGCAGTCACTCCCAACTCCTTTGCCACTGATGAGGACGCGAGCTTTCCTCCTACGGGGAAACTTCTGAGCACCTTCTCCACGTCGGCAGAGGCGGAGACGATTCCCGTTCTGAGCACCAGCACTGGAGGCCCGTTTCTGAGCAGCCCATTACCAACGAGCAGCGCCTACACCACCATCAGGGACATCTACACGTCTAGTCGAAGCACTACACCGAACTCGATTTTTGAAAATGACTTCAGCCAGGTAAGGCTTTGTCTTCCAACTTCACTCAAGTGAAACTGGACGTTTGGACAAAAAAGGTATCGTTGGGTCTTTCCCCAGACAACTCGACAATTGTCCAGCCAAGACCAATCAAAACAGGCCTCCTCCATATCCACCAGCAACCAAAACTCCATCCTATCAGAGCCCAGCCCGACAATTGCCACTGAAGAACAGCCCAAACCGACCGAATACATTGTAAAGTCCCATTCGCAACCCCCATCTGGTCCAACACACCTACCCGAGCTTACCGCTGTGTTGAAATCCAATGGTAAGTTGGGCTGGCATAGTAGGCCTGGGGGAGGAGTTTGAAATGTCCCTGTTTGCCAGGCCTTTATGCAATGGCAAGATTCCTCAAGCAATCCGGCCTGGATACTGTGCTGAACGACACAGGGCCTTATACAGTGTTTGCGCCTACTGATAAGGCTTTCCGGACCTTGCTGGTCCAGCTCGGAGGCCCTGAGAGGGCCGAGGAGAAGTTCAAGGAGAATCCCCGGCTGCTTAGTGGGGTAAGTTTAGAGGGCCAGTAGTTGTGGTTTGTGGCTCAAAATTGAGGGTTTTAGTTGCTGTTACATCACGTCATTCCGGGGGCTTTTTCCATATCAAGTCTACAGGATGAAATGACCGGAGTGTCTTTGGCTGGCACTCAATTGAGGGTCAATCAGTACAACATGCACGACAATGAGTGGAATGATGTGAAGGTATGGCAGTAAGAGATGATATTGAAAAAGCAGTTCAGTTAAGGCTTCATCGAAGAAATATCCAAGCTTTTTCAGATAAAATCACCAGCTTCTGAGATACGAAAGTTTAAACTTCATAGCCAATTTTTGCTTCTAGATTTTTAGAGGTTGCAAACACTGTACTGCAAAAGGAACTGTTTTAACCTCGAATTTTTTAATTAATTAACGCACATCGGCAGGTTACGACCATAAACGGAGCTCGAGTGATTGAAGAGCAACAAGACCTGCCCATCCCCCAAGGAATCGCCCACTCTATAGACAGAGTGATGTTCCCGCTTCCGGTAGGAGACCTGGTTCAGACCATGCAGGCTGATCGAGAGCGGAGGTTTACCTCCTTTTTACGAGCGGTGTTCGCGTCCGGTTATGCCGAGATGCTTCAAGGTAGCCTCCTGAATAACCCTCTGAAGGAAAACGGGTTGAACGAAGGGTGTTTTCAGGGCCCAAAGCCATCACGCTTTTTGCGCCTACCGATAAAGCCTTTGCGGCTCTGAGTCCGGAGGATCTGACCAAAACCGTCACTGATCCAGCCCTCGCCAAGGAACTGGTGCTGAGACATCTGATCAATGGGGCGTTATACACGAACGGCATGCGGTACTATCAAGTCAAGGACAGTCTTCAGAAGGACTCGCAAATTACCATCAGCAAACATTCTGGTAAGGAGTTATTGGTGACCGTGATGGTGATCGGGAAAAGATGCCTATTTAGGTTCTTGGGTTTATCGGTCAATAGATAGTGGCAGAAAATAAAAACAAATATACTCTTTTCTGGGGCGTTTCAGCTACATTTAGGCCATCTTCAGGGCTCTAAACAGAGTGCTTCCAGTCTTAAATATAGTCAAAATTGATAATTTCCCGATTTTAACTGCCGCTTATTACGTAGGAAATAATAGTAATAAATAAAAATTCAAATTTCCGGATATTGGTCGTTGCTCTCCTTGTGTGGGTTTTTTTACGTAACTAAAGTTTCACTTTCTGGCTATGGGCGCGATGAAGATTAAGGAAAAATGAGGCTTCCATCTGCTGCCTCCGGTTTAGTGGCCGACATTGAACTTAGAAGATTCACTTTCACATTTCTTTCCATTGGCAATGGATTTGATTGAACACACACATCTTCACCTTACGCAATAGCCTCGTGGTCATCTTCGGATGCGTGGACACTGATGTTGATGTGCTGCTCTAATTGCCCTGTTTGATACACGTTTACTTTCGCCTGAGCGGCACAATCAAAAGACCATAATTACCGGGAACAATCGCATGGAGAAAGGATGTCCATTATGACTAACGAGGTATTGATGTTAAAGTAAATTGCCCGCAGGTTAAGAGCGTCTAGTACTTTCTTCTTTACCTGGTTGTTTCAAAACTGGCCTGATTAGCTAACGAATTCGGCGATTTCCTTATGCAATAATGCGCTGCGAATGATCACTTGAGCTCGATCTCGTCATTGTTCGAGCTTTTGTAATTTCAACCCGTTATTATTGTTATTAATTGCTTAATCTTCCAGGTAAAACCAAAGTGAACAATCAGCATTTGTCCACCCCGAATATTCCGGCCACAAACGGAGTGATTCACGCGATTGACGCCCTGTTATGATCGTTCTGAACTGTGTCATATCCTGAAGCCGGCACTGTCCTTTTTGTATATATTCCGCCCTTAATGTGCATAGATCCAGCCGAGAAAAAAACTTTGGTAGAAGGCCACAATACCTTCTATGTCCAAGGGTATTAAGTTATTGAGCTATTTTTAAGCGCTGTAATATATTAGGAGCTAAGTGTATAGTGTTTTTACTGAATGTTTTCCATTATAAATTGATAATACAGTAAACGGTGTTTTTTTGGAAGTTGCGATGCAAAAACCCTTTAGACCATTCGGATTCGAAATCATCAAAAATAGGCTTCATTGTACAGGGTGTTCCGGAAAATGTGGGCAAGCATATACAAGGTGTCAAAATTCCATAAAGTTACCATAAAAAATTTCCACAGACTTCAAATTTTTATCAAATAACTTTTAAAGTACTGGACATACTTTGACATTTTTTTAATATATATAAATAATGAAAATAAAATAAAAATAATATAATAAAAAGTGCGGCGCAGTCAGACGGGATGAGATGAGTTATAACTCATCAACTCACAGAGCGGCAACAACTCAAAAGCGCAACTCAACTCAGTGTTACCCATACCTGCTAGTTAGTTATTTCTCCTTAAAACAGTGCGTTTGAAACTAATTTTGCTGTTTGAATTCGCCAGGGGCCAACCAGCTTCTAATATTGAATAACTTGCTTCATGAAAAGTTCCTTATTTTTTTAGCAGCAGAAAGAATTTTAATCTTTTCAACTTATTTTGATGTTTTTTGTTCTATTGCGCTAATATTTTGTGTCATAAATAAAGCCAAAATCCCATCTAAACAGCTTATTCTTTAAACGGGGATTTGGATTTAAAAGAACGTCGATTTTTGCCAGATTCTCCACAAAGTTTTGAGGTCTGAAGGAGAATTTGTGCTTCCTTCAAGAAGCAGATTAAGAAAAAAAAAATAAAAAAGCCATTTTTCAAGGTTTTTCATAAATGAAGAGCTAAAAATCGAGTCCAAACAGATTCTGGTTCTTAACGGGGATTTGGATAAAAAAAACCTCGATTTTAGCCCGATTTTCAACAAAGTCTTAAGGTCTGAACGGGATTTCCTGCTTCAAGATGCAGAGTTAAAAAAAACATTAAAAAAATAACTTTTCCATGCTTTTTAAGTCATAAATGAAGAGCTAAAACCGAGCCTAAACATCTAATGGTTTAAGTGTTCTGAAGAGCGTGTCGTGTTTCAACATGTAGATTTTGAAGGATAGAAAGTAATTTTTATCATGGGTTTTCAGTAAAAAATGCCCCCTCTAAAGGGGGATTTAGATAAAAAACATCAGAGCAGATTTTGCGTATTTTCAAAAAACTTTTCGTTCTAAAGAATATATCGCACTTCACGCAGTCGATTTGGCAGAAAAATTTCAAAAATTCTATTTTTCATGATTTTTCAGTCATAAATGTCGAGCTAAAATCGAGCCTAAACTGTTTACGTGTAAGCACATTTGGTGATTTGAAGATTTAGAAGAAAAAAATCAAGAAAAGTAAGTTTCTTCATGGGTTTTCAGTCATAAATGAAGACCTTGAGTCAAGCCTAAAGAACTTCGATTTCGAAAAACCATCGATTTTCGCCAAATTTACAAGAAACTTTCGGCTTCTGAAGAAAATATCGTGCATCAAGCAGTTGGTTTAAAAGAAAAAAATGTAAAAAATTAAGTCTTTTTTATGTTTATTTAGGTAGTCATAAATGAAGAGCTAAAATCAAGCCTAAACAGTTTATGCTTTAAGTGAGGATTTTGATAAAAAAAAACATCGATTTCTGCCGGGTTTTCAATTAATCTTGCGGTTCTGACGAGCGTTTCAAGTTTCAGGAAGTAGGTTTAGGAAAAAAAATCAAGAAAAGTAAGTTTCTTCATGGGTTTTCAGTCATAAATGAAGACCTTGAGTCGAGCTTAAAGAACTTATGCTTTAAACAGAGATCTGGACAAAAAAACATCGATTTTCGTCGAATTTCCAAGAAACTTTCGGCTTCTGAAGAAAATATCGTGCTTCAAGCAGTTGGTTTAAAAGAAAAAAGTGTAAAAAATGAGGTCTTTTTTATGTTTGTTTAGACATAAATGAAGAGCTAAAATCAAACCTAAACAGTTTATGCTTTAAGTGAGGATTTTGATAAAAAAATACATCGATTTCTGCCGGGTTTTCAATTAATCTTGCGGTTCTGACGATCATTTCAAGTTTCAGAAAGTAGGTTTAGGAAAAAAAATCAAGAAAAGTAATTTTCTTCACGGGTTTTCAGTCATAAATGAAGACCTAGAGTCGAGCTTAAAGAACTTATGCTTTAAACAGAGATTTGGACAAAAAAAACATCGATTTTTGCCGAATTTTCAAGAAACATTCGGCTTCTGAAGAAAATATCGTGCTTCAAGCAGTTGGTTTAAAAGAAAAAAATGTAAAAAATTAAGTCTTTTTATGTTTATTTAGGTAGTCATAAATGAAGAGCTAAAATCAAGCCTAAACAGTTTATGCCTTAAGTGAGAATTTTGATAAAAAAAAACATCGATTTCTCCCAGGTTTTCAATAAATCTTGCGGTTCTGACGAGCGTTTCAAGTTTCAGAAAGTAGGTTTAGGAAAAAAAATCAAGAAAAGTAAGTTTCTTCATGGGTTTTCAGTCATAAATGAAGACTTTGAGTCGAGCTTAAAGAACTTATGCTTTAAACAGAGATCTGGACAAAAAAACATCGATTTTCGTCGAATTTCCAAGAAACTTTCGGCTTCTGAAGAAAATATCGTGCTTCAAGCAGTTGGTTTAAAAGAAAAAAGTGTAAAAAATGAGGTCTTTTTTATGTTTGTTTAGACATAAATGAAGAGCTAAAATCAAGCCTAAACAGATTATGCTTTAAGCGAGAATTTTGATAAAAAAACATCGATTTCTGCCGGGTTTTCAATAAATCTTGCGGTTCTGACGAGCGTTTCAAGTTTCAGAAAGTAGGTTTAGGAAAAAAAATCAAGAAAAGTAATTTTCTTCACGGGTTTTCAGTCATAAATGAAGACCTAGAGTCGAGCTTAAAGAACTTATGCTTTAAACAGAGATTTGGACAAAAAAACATCGATTTTCGCCGAATTTTCAAGAAACTTTCGGCTTCTGAAGAAAATATCGTGCTTCAAGCAGTTGGTTTAAAAGAAAAAAATGTAAAAAATTAAGTCTTTTTTATGTTTATTTAGGTAGTCATAAATGAAGAGCTAAAATCAAGCCTAAACAGTTTATGCTTTAAGTGAGGATTTTGATAAAAAAAAAACATCGATTTCTGCCGGGTTTTCAATTAATCTTGCGGTTCTGACGAGCGTTTGAAGTTTCAGAAAGTAGGTTTAGGAAAAAAAATCAAGAAAAGTAATTTTCTTCACGGGTTTTCAGTCATAAATGAAGACCTAGAGTCGAGCTTAAACAACTTATGCTTTAAACAGAGATTTGGACAAAAAAACATACGATTTTCGCCGAATTTTCAAGAAACTTTCGGCTTCTGAAGAAAATATCGTGCTTCAAGCAGTTGGTTTAAAAGAAAAAAATGTAAAAAATTAAGTCTTTTTTATGTTTATTTAGGTAGTCATAAATGAAGAGCTAAAATCAAGCCTAAACAGTTTATGCCTTAAGTGAGAATTTTGATAAAAAAAACATCGATTTCTGCCGGGTTTTCAATAAATCTTGCGGTTCTGACGAGCGTTTGAAGTTTCAGAAAGTAGGTTTAGGAAAAAAAATCAAGAAAAGTAAGTTTCTTCATGGGTTTTCAGTCATAAATGAAGACCTTGAGTCGAGCTTAAAGAACTTATGCTTTAAACAGAGATCTGGACAAAAAAACATCGATTTTCGTCGAATTTCCAAGAAACTTTCGGCTTCTGAAGAAAATATCGTGCTTCAAGCAGTTGGTTTAAAAGAAAAAAGTGTAAAAAATTAAGGTCTTTTTTATGTTATTAGTTAGTCATAAATGAAGAGCTAAAATCAAAGCCTAAACAGTTTATGCTTTAAGTGAGGATTTTGATAAAAAAAACGTCGATTTCTGCCGGGTTTTCAATAAATCTTGCGGTTCTGACGAGCGTTTCAAGTTTCAGAAAGTAGGTTTAGGAAAAAAATCAAGAAAAGTAATTTTCTTCACTGGGTCTTCAGTCATAAATGAAGACCTTAGAGTCGAGCTTAAAGAACTTATGCTTTAAACAGAGATTGGACAAAAAACATCGATTTTCGTCCGAATTTCAAGAAACTTTCGGCTTCTGAAGAAAATATCGTGCTTCAAGCAGTTGGTTTAAAAGAAAAAAGTGTAAAAATGAGGTCTTTTTTATGTTTGTTTAGACATAAATGAAGAGCTAAAATCAAACCTAAACAGTTTATGCTTTAAGTGAGGATTTTGATAAAAAAAACATCGATTTCTGCCGGGTTTTCAATTAATCCTTGCGGTTCTGACGATCGTTTCAAGTTTCAGAAAGTAGGTTTAGGAAAAAAAATCAAGGAAAGTAATTTTCTTCACGGGTTTTCAGTCATAAATGAAGACCTAGAGTCGAGCTAAAAGAACTTATGCTTTAAACAGAGATTTGGACAAAAAAATATTTCGATTTTCGCCGAATTGTCAAGAAACTTTCGCCTTCTGAAGAAAATATCGTGCTTGAAGCAGTTGGTTTAAAAGAAAAAAGTGTAAAAAATGAGGTCTTTTTTATGTTTGTTTAGCCATAAATGAAGAGCTAAAGTCAAGCCTAAACAGATTATGCTTTAAGCGAGGATTTTCATAAAAAAAAACATCGATTTCTGCCGGGTTTTCAATAAATCTTGCGGTTCTGACGAGCGTTTCAAGTTTCAGGAAGTAAGTTTGGGAAAAAAATTAAGAAAAGTAAGTTTCTTCATGGGTTTTCAGTCATAAATGAAGACCTAGAGTCGAGCTCAAAGAACTTATGCTTTAAACAGAGATTTGCAGAAAAAAACCATCGATTTTCACCAAATTTTCAAGAAACTTTTGGGTTCTGACAAAAAAGATTCAAAAAAGGTTTTTTTCATGATTTTTCAGTCATAAATGTAGAGCCAAAATCGAGTCTAAAGTGTTGATCCCTTAAAGCAGCATTTGGATACAAAACATCGATTTTTGCCGGATTTTTCATAAACTTTGCAGTTCTGAAGCAGCTTCCTTGCTTAGACGGCAAACAGAACGATTTTGACTAAATATTTCGAAAAAAGTTATTCTTTTGCTGCTTACAATCTAAACAGCTCAGACTTTAAATGGATATTTAAATAAAAACCATCGCGATTTGGGCAATTTTCAGCAAACATTCCAGTTCTCGAAAACACTTCTGACCCCGACAAAAATAACTTGAAAAATTGTTTTCAAAAAATGCATTTTCCTTGTTGTTTTGGTGTCATCAAAGAAGAGCAAGACCAGAGTCAAATCATCTTAGGCTTTAATAGAAGATGGATGGGACACTGGACATGGAAACAGGTTGTGCAAAAAGAGCGCAATAACAACCCTTTAGCTTGAGCTTCCCAGCGTAGTTTTATTGTGAAATCCATACAAATATATTGACAATAATAATTTACATGGTTATTCAGTTAATTAGGTCTACATGACTAGTTTGGGACATCAATATTGAGCCACTAATACTGGGCTTTCGTCGGTGGCGAAATGAAATCTCGACTAAACACTAAACGAAAAGGCAGTTTATATGGTGCAAACTAAAAACGGTCTCAATGAGATTCAACCTACAGTCTGAGGGCGGTTCTCTGGACAGAACCATGGAGTGTAAAAAAGCGTACGATTTACATTCAAAATCAAGCAATTATGCCCTAATTTATGGTTATCAAGCCAATTATTCGCTGGTTAATATTCCAAGTTTAACAGGATAAGAGCGTCACAGCACCTAAAGTGCATTAACTCGCATGGGTTAATTCCCGGACGTAAAATTCCCCCAGTCTGACCTAATACAGACAGACAGCTGTTTTCTACGCTAGAATTAGTAATTTAAAAAATTGACACTCTTCAGATGCTTCCAAAAGGTTCATCCTTCAACCAGTTAAACCAACATACATTTAATATCACACAGCGTGTCGTTGTTGAACTTAAGTAGGGCCGAATGGTTTGCAATTATGACGACTCTTCGCGCCAAGGGCGATTAATGGAAAGCGACTTTAACAACAATTAGGCGTCTATCAGGTACAGTTCCTAACTTAGTGCTTCAAATGGATGATCAAATAAATAGTGAATAAATGATGATTTTTGGGTGCTACAGCTCGTCCAGTGAGGCAATCTGCAAATTTTGCATCCACCGGACTCCAACAACCACAAGTCTACAAATAGCTGCCTGCAATAAATATCCAAAAATCCATTGCTGCAGACTGTGCTCGGCCGGTTATTTACATGAAGCAGTATACAGATCAAGCGTTGCACAGCCCTGGCAACGTTTCGGACATCAAAAGATCCGACAAGTTCGAGTATTGTTTCAGATACAAAAATACTACGTTAAGTAACATCCACCGTACGTACAGACCGGCGATGGCCTAAACATGTTCCTCTGATAACATAATTGTGATTTGTTCAGCTCTTGGCCGAACTGGGACCCGGTTGAGGTTCACCCAGATGTGAGGCGGATGAGTTCGAGTCCTTTGTGCTCAAAGCCTGCAGCCGGGACGGCAGATCTGACGAGGTCACAACAGCATGTTGGCCTTCAATTGAAAACAGCCAGTATAATTTTTTCTCGAATGGCAAAATCTCTATTTTAGGAGCGTGCGTCTAAAATAGACATTCTTTTACGCAATTCCCGTAGACGCACGACCAGGATTTTATTTTTAACATTCACGCAAAGGGTGACCGAAGCACTGTCATTTGGGGTTTTTCGAGTCCAGGACCTTTTCGACTTACCTAGAATATCTGGCAGGGCATTTCTGCGCCCAGTTCGGCCCGAGCTGAGAAATTCCTTGATGGGTGGCTCGTTGGGCGGCGAAGAACCGGATGGACCTGCACTTTGTGCCCCTGCCTCCATCACAGCCAGCATTTTTAGCACTGAAACAAGCAAATAATTAATTAACAATCAAACCATGTAATTAGAGAACTTTGGACCCAAAACGGCAATAATATTCTAAACAGAGCAACATGAGGAAAGAAAGGCGATTTTTTCATCAAACAATTTTATTTGTCATTTGGCTTAGCGGCAAGTTTCTCTCATTTGATGCGGGTACTTACAAAATTTGCGCCGATTTTTCACAGCGAGGCACATTTTTTCGCCAAATTGACGCTTTTTTAGGGCGCATCGCGGCTCCGGTGCTTGTTTGACGATCAAATACATTTTTCCTTGTTTCAACGCGGAATTCGGTCCTGTCACTACTCTAGCCCAAGAAAATTCAAATGATTGTGTTCAGTGTACTTCAGTAATGAAATATTTACTCTATTGCCTGCAGGCACGGACTCAGTACGTCGTCAAACGAAGCACGCGAAATATTCGAAAAGCTTGTTTTCTCGAAAATAGTGGAAAAGATCTCAAACACTCGGAAACCAATCAATATTTTCGTGCTCTTAGGCCGTCGCGGCAAAGACGTGCATCCCTGGCGTTTCACATCCTTTAGCGTGTAAAAAACACATATTTCCTCACGTCTTAGTGCTCTTTAATGAAAAACAATCATCAATTTACCTAATAAACAATTAACTGATGCCGAAACACTTGTTCTTTCTAAAGGTTTACACTTTTCAATTAACTGGTGAGTTTTTCGGGTTTTTAGGCCGTCGTAAAATGGAATTTCTTCCTGACTTTTAGAGTTCTTTTGCACCTTAAGAAGCACCAGGTATGACATTGGATCCATCCCTGCATCGGCTTAGAAAAGCACGTGAAGAAAGGAGTTGTGCTTTCCGATTTCGCATCTTACTCAGGTGCTGGTGTAACCTCGATGTTTCCTCCCCGTAGAGGCGTTTTATACATACATTCCCGCATAGTAGGAAGAAATTCTATTTTACGACGGCCCAAAAAGCCGAAAAACTCACCAGCTTCAAGAAATGGCCTCGAAAGTAGAGATGGGTAACTCAGTGAATTTTCAATAGTCGGCGCAGCGCCGGCGGAATGGCTTGGTGCGCCAACCCAACGCACCGGCACAGTAACTCACCGGCGCAGTCATTATTGTTATCTTTGTCATAAGTCATCAGATAAGAATCTTTATCTTGAGCACGAACTAGCAACTAAACAGCAAATTTCCGTTGCAAAACAAAACTGCAAAGCACATTGTTAAGTCAATGGGAAGATTAAACGTGTGATACACCATGTAATAGCGTAATAAAAGATGCGGCGCAGTCAGACGGGATGCGTTATAACTCATCAACTCACAGAGCTGCAACAACTCAAAAGCGTAACTCAACTCAGTGTTACCCATGCCTACTCGAAAGCCTAACTCTATGTATTTTTCGGGGCGATAGTAAAACACCACCTTTTTACGGGGTTCCTGTATTAAAAATTCAGCAATTTTTTTGGAAAAATTGTCAGGCATGGATATAACACCTTGTTAAAGAAGTTATTAATATTTTTTAAGTATCTTTTGAGAACGAAAGCAGATTCCCTATCGAAACCTCAAGGTAACTTGGAATTTTTCTACCCCTTGAACTAAGTGTGTCTTCGGATGCCCTTGAGGTGATAACTCTTGATGACCTTTCGTTCTTCATTGTGAAAAAAGAGCACTCTTTACCAATCTGGAGTAAAAGACGTGAGGAAATTCTGCAATTTTTTGATTTTGAGGCAAAACAGCCAAGAAAAAAGTTTAGAAAGCATGACACATCCACCAGTCATATCGAACTTATCGCGAAAATACTGGAAACCTCGCCGGTTTAGAGGCTTTCCCTCATTCCTCTTCACTCAAATCGTAAAAATGCCAGCCCTGGTCTGCTTTACCTCAATACGAGCTCACCTACGTCCTTCATTACGTAGTCCATGCGATTTCCGTCTGTTCTCGACGAAAAAAAAACGTCGCCACAATGACGCAAAACGTAGGAATATCCGTGCAAACAGCCAACGGAATTACAACCGTTTTAAAGTTAATTGAGCTCCAACAGCGAATCGATCCACTAGCAAAAAAGCGCAAAAATGCACTTTACCCAACACGAAAAATGGGTTGCAGTCAAAGACACCGAGTTGAAACTTTTTGGCTGTTTGGATCGATTTTTCACTGGTGGCCACTTCCTAATGTTTGCCGCCACTACGGCTGCCAAACAGCGATTTCAAATATTTGCCTGCCAAGATTGCCGGCAAATAAACCTAGTGATCCAGATAAGCTTTTATTAATGTTTGATGAAATGAGAGCGACTGTTTTGCGCCTTCGTAACGACATTCTACGCATAGATTGTCCCAAGCTATTTGGCAGTGACGTCATTGTTTGAGACGCCATATTGAAATTTACTCCTAGCCCACGATTGGTTCGAAAGATTTTCTTTCATTATCAGTTTCGTTATTAATTTGCCTCAAAACCTGCAGCAAAATTATGAAGGAAATAGAAGAAAAAAATGAGGAACTCACAAATACAACAATGAAACAATCATCAAACTCTGAACAGAATGGAATGAAAGTGAGAAAATCTGGGAAATAACCGCAGAACTAATAACAAGGACAGCAGAAATTGGGTTTGGAAAATCTGAAAGAAAGAGGGCAACAGCATGGTTTGACGAGGAACCAGCTGGGAGAAAGACAAACAAGGAAGCGAATATCAAAAGAGATAGACTTTCGAGGCCATTCCTTGAAACAAGTGGGTTTTGCGGGTTTTTAGGCCGTCGTTCGGTAGAATTTCTTCTTGACGTTTCGCAAGCACGTGCGGCTTGCATCTTCAGAAGTGGTTTGCTTGAACAGTGTAAGCGTTCAAGCAAACCACTTCTGAAGATGCAAGCCGCACGTGCTTGCGAAACGTCAAGAAGAAATTCTACCGAACGACGGCCTAAAAACCCGAAAAACCCACTTGTTTCAAGGAAGCGAATGATACAACTCCAGATCAATGAAAGTGAAGAAAACCAATAAGAGCTCTAGAAAAGAGAGTAGATACGGACGACAAAAGCATGAAGCAATAGAAAAAGAAGAAGGCTCCAGAGAATTCTTCAAGATGTTTTAAGCCCAGGTCCATCCCAACACTCAAAAATGATCAAAAAATCACGAAAATAAACGAGATAGAGCTGATTGAAGCATGGAAGGGACATTTTAAGGAGCTTCTGAACGGAAAACAAGAAGACTCGCACAAGGAAGAAACGTACAGGACAGTGGACCTACCAGTTATAGAACCCTACGGCGACGAATATTCCTATGGACCGAACCGAATCGAGGAAAGTTGTACTCTGGAGACTACTTAACTTGCAAAAAACTCACTAAATAACTTTAATATTCGTCCATACTTTTGATAAAAGACATCCATTAACAGCATCCAATTTCCGTCTCGCTCGTGGCCAAGCAAAAGAAAAAGAACGACGATTATTGCGTCACTGCCAAAAAGCTTGGGACAGTCTGCAGACTAGTATTGATTCCCACACACAATACAGACTGGAAACTAGTCGAGAAGACAAAACAACCTGAGAGCGAGCAATTAATACATCAATGTTAATGGTGATTAGTTTCAGTGGGATTGAAACACGTCCAATCCCCGGATCTAATTTATGGGACTATTTGCATTCTCATTGAAACTAAATGAATATTTTATCAGGCTTGGCACCAATCTTGTGCAAATATAATATTCATAGTGGGGCCCCAAAAACTCCAGGTGCTTTAGAAGCGATAGAATTAAGGGCCCATCGTGTATGCCTCATCAACCATAAAGTCAATAGATCGTTCATTAAAATTTCAAACGTTATTGATCATTGCTGATTTATTAGGGCGGCTAGTGATTATAGGTATTAGGCATAACGACAATGGGGGGACACTTAATTTAATAATTGGGGAATAAACCATGACGGACCACTAAAAACTACCTATGTAAAACCCTGGTTAATGGTAAAATAAAGGGGGCCATAAAGATGCATGCATCCACCCATAAAACTGACGTTTTATGGGTTGCCTCCTCGACTGGCTAAGTTTGGTAACCTAAATTTGGGGACCCAAGCGAGGTAACGGAGCGTTATTGGAGCTTCACCAGCAGCAGATTAGAGCGGCAGAATCGTCATGCAGGAAGCAGCCTCAATGGCGCTGCGCCTACCTGCTTTAGTGGTGAGCCCCTTTCGGGGGCAACGCGTTATGCGCCCTGCCGGGCCCGTTCCACCTACCATGGACATGCGAGCGGGCGAGCAGCCCTCCTTAATGCTGACCAAACTGGAACACTCACAGCCAGCCGTTTTCACATAATATTTACCAGTGGAAACCAAAAAAACAATCGGTATTGAGCAGTTTTTCTACGGCTTTTGTTGACATTGCACAGATCAAAGAGGTTATAGATTGGAAAGTGGAATTTTAGTTTGTAGGCTGCTATTTGCGCATAGCCCAGTGGCTGCTGGCGAAACCAGCCTCGAATTCTCACTGCTTGCAGGAGAAACCTACATTTATTAATCGATTATGCGGAAAGACTTCATTAATCCCTGCTTCAATGTGTATCATAAAGTGACTTGAAATGTCTTGCAAATTTTTGGGGCTTGCTCGTGGCCCCCACAGAGCATCCCCATACCAAATCTGGGACCATTACCTTCAAGCAACCACGCAAAATGAACGAAAGTCTTTCGAATCAATCGCGGAGATGAGTAAATTCGAATATGGTGAATGCGAGAATTGTCAGTTTTCTTCTTGGCCCGGGGTCAATGACCCCTAAACTGTTAATTGCAGGCGCGCCTGCTTTAATAGATGCTGCTGCATCCGAACAGCCAAATAAGGCCCCATGGGGGCGCAAAATATGAAACTAAGCCCTTCTAAGCCCGAAATTTGCCAAAAAGCTCGCGGGTATTTCAGGTTAAGGTTCTAGATGTAAAAACCCAGCTGAGGGGGTTGGGAATACTCACCAAACTCCCCTGACTCTCCTGGACTCTAATTCGCGTAAATTCACCCCGAAAAACTGAAACTTTTGTGAAACTTTCACTTACCGGCACGAACTGACACTTGACACAAGCCGCACAAAATGGCGGCCCGACTTTACTCATGCCAGCCCTGTTTGATCAAGTTCCATCCTTTGCCCCGCCCGGAAACGCCCATTGGAGCAACGGAGAGAGCAACATGAGCAGCACCCACCGGATAAATATCGGCGCTTCGGGGCTTCGCACTCTAGGTGCGACATCTAGCTGCGCTCACAGCTAACTAACTGACTGACATCGACATCCCAAATTGTTTATTTATTCCTCAAACGTCATGATGTTTATTTAAACTAATGAATCATCCTTTAATTAATTGAGTGTTTAAGTAGAATTTGTGTTGTGTGCATTCGAAAGCAGTGAAAAATGTTCTCCAGCGGCCCCAATTACACAAAGTTGAAGACAAATCTCAGACTGGCCATCACCAGGCTCAAGCTGCTGGAAAAGAAAAAGTCCGAGCTCACTGAGAAGTCCAGACGGGAAATTGCCGAGTATATTAGCGCTGGCAAAATAGAGCGAGCGAAAATCAGGGTCGAATTCATCATCAGGTCAGATACGACCCAAGCTAATCCACATGGAACTGTAGCCCCGTTTTTAGGGAGGACTACTTGGTAGAGGCCTTGGAGATCGTGGAGATGTACTGCGACTTGCTGCTGGCTCGCTTTGGACTTATCCAGAACATGAAGGAGCTGGATGAGGGCATAGCCGAGGCTGTATCCAGTATTATTTGGGTAGCCCCCAGAATACAGTCGGATATTCAGGCAAGCTCCTTTTAGTCCTGTGAGTCAAGGGCTGATGAACTTGGGGTTTTTTAAAGGAAATCAAAGTTATCGCCGATATGCTCACTGCCAAGTATGGGGAGCCTTTTGCTGAAGCCTGCCGTATAGAGTCGGTGGAGAGCATCAGCGCCAACTTGAAGCACAAGCTCTCCATCCAGAGCCCCCCAAAGCTCCTGGTTGAGAAATATGTCATAGAAATCGCGAAGGTTTTTAACATCGCCTATACTCCAGACCCACAAATTATGGCTATGGAGAAAGGTATTTTTCAGGCCTTTTTTTAAAAAGTGTTTTGTGCAATTCTGGAACGTTTCAGGCCGTGACGCCCTTCTCATCGACCTATCGGACTTGAGGAACAACCTAGGTGGGGGAGGGTCCAATGGGGGGCTGCCACAGCCCCCCGGCTTCGTGGGGTACCCCCAGCCCCCTCAAATGCCCCAATTTGCTGATCCCGCCGCCTTTTCCTATCCTCCAGTGAGTGGGCGTAGCCCGATGTTTGAACAGGTTTTAACTACGGGTGTTTTAGTACGTGGCCCCTGAAAAAGGGGCTGCAGGCCCCACAGCGCCGCCCCCGTTCAGCTACAACATCCCCCCTGCCAGTGACGAAAACAAGGCATCCAACAATGACTTTATGGTGAGCGGAAGCTCCTTTTAGTTCTAGCTTTGCTTGATTTTTGAGTTGTAGCTTAGTTATTTGCAAATGTTTTCTTTTAGGATAATTTACCTACTTATAGCATGGTGTTTCCTGATGTAAAAAAGGTACTTTCACGTTAGCAATTGCTTGCAAAACTGACTACTCACTGTTCGTTTGATTTATTCGTCCTTTACTAATTCTAGGGTGGTACCGGCGATAAATCACCAACTGATATCATTAAGGAGGTAGGATTTTTTACGTGGTGTTTTTTGGGTGTTTCCGCTTGAATTAACAACTCAGTAGAGTAACAAACATGCTACAGAGTGTCCTCGCAATGTAGTCTGTAGTGGGTGTAATTGTCTTCCTGTGAATCGTCCAGAATTTGGCGTAAAAATGTGTTATTTCCGTGGTGAGCAAGGCATAACTTCTCGCTCGGCGGCGAAGTAATAGGAAAAGAACAATGATTGCGTCACTGCCAAAAAGCTTGTGCATGCTATATAAAAATTGGGCTTGACGCAGTGCTTTTGGTTCTGAAAGCGCAAAACCCGCAAATTTCCGCGTTGCTCAACTAACTTTCAAGTCCACCTGCAAGATTCGCATGTCCTGTGTAAATTAACACCAACTGAGTTTAAATCATGCACGTAGTCGCTTAGCCATCGCCTAAAATCCTCTGTGGCTCAGACCGAAGTTAACAGATTGCTTGCTAGAATACCGAAGACCGGCCCAAACCGCAACCGAGAACGAAGCTGAACAATGACTTCAACTTACCATCAGTGCCCAATATTCCGCCCGCAGGCTCAAACGCTGGCAGCAAAGACGACGAAATCGACTTTGATGACCTGACCAGAAGATTCAACGAGCTCAAGAAGAAATACTAAGCCTAAACGCGCGGGGAAACCCCACTATTTACACTTTTTTCCATTTTAAACATACTGTATTTAAATATATTGTATACTCTAGAAATAAATACAATATTTACCTGTTAATTGACTATTTATCTACTGCAACTAACTTGGCAAAAGCTACTGAATCGCCCAAAGACGTATGTACAGTAGGAAGAAGTTTTCGGGCACGTAAACCATCCGCTCATAGTCATGAGTTCAGTTCGTCACCAAAACACTATTCAGAAGAACGCACTAATTCAACACAAAAAAAAGGTCCAGCTAATGCGCCATTGGATGGTTGAGGCTCTGCGTCATAATGGGGTAGGACACCATTGGCTGCGAGGCATTGGACATAGCAATCGCTTGCGACGTGTTAATGGCATTTCGATGCAGCTCGATCTGCTGCGTGGAAGCAGCCAACAGCTGCGGCGTTGTATTGGCCAGAGTCAGCTGCTGGGCGGGGACATTAGCCACAGTCAGTTGCTGCGTCGTATTGGCCAGCGCGAGCTGCTGCGCTTGCGACGTGAGTTGCTGTGGCGCATTGGCAAGCGCCAGCTGCTGCGCCTGGCTGGTCAACTGCTGCGTGGTGTTGGCTAAAGCCAGCTGCTGCGCCTGGCTGGTCAACTGCTGCGTGGTATTGGCTAGCGCCAGTTGCTGTGCCTGCGACGTGAGCTGCTGATTGGCCAGCTGTTGTGCCTGCGAGTTCAGCTGTTGCGACGCGTTGGCTAGCGCCAGCTGCTGATTGGCCATGTGTTGGGTCGAGGTGGCAAGCGCCAGCTGCTGCGCTGGATTGGTGGTAACTGAACATTAAAAGCAGGACAATTTGCGTCATTCAATGCTCATCCCATTGCATAAAGAGAAACTCACCCAAAATTTGTTGACTGGGCGCCAACATTTGCGCCGGCGACGTGATGCTGCACACTGTCGGACATCCAGCAATGGAAACCGGATTTCCTGTTACCGGATTTCCGGTGGTAACAGTGGCCAGACTGACCGGAACTGTTGCTACGCTTGCGGTTACTGTGCGGATCATCTGCGGCTGGGTGTTGGTGCTGGTCAAGGTGACCGCCGGCATTGTTACTGTGTTTTGCTTGCTGCTCACTCTTAAAGTGGCGTTTTGATCCAGCAGGAATTCGTTGGTTGCTGTTAAATCCTGCACCTGCACAACAAGGATCTTTTGAGGACAGGCTTCCAAGGATTTATTCAATTGATTCCTTGAACATCACACTGAGTTTCTTAATATATGTACATAAAAAATCCAGATTTAATTGCTTTTTTTAGAGCCTACCAGCTCCTGGCGACTCACCTGCTTCTTCAGCTGGGCGATTTCTTTGTGCAGCAGATTGTTTTCCTCTTCCAGCATCAGGGTTCTGCCCGAAAAAAAAGGGGTAATCAGTGTCACCCTGCCAAGTTCTAAGTGAAATTATGGCCTTACGTTGCGTCCACTCGGCCAAGCACACCAGGCGGGGGGCTGCCAGCAAAGTACCCCTTAAAAACTGGGCGGTTGCGGTCAGCTTCCAGCTGCAGCTCTCGATTGAGCATTTCCTCGGCAGCTGCAAAGCGGCGCTTGGCCAATGGCAGGCCGCTATCCTGGTACTCGTCGTAGCTGGCGCCGCTGCGCCTCAGAATCGGGACCCCATTGGCGTGCACCTCGGGCGCAGCCACATGGCCCTGCTTCCTCTGGATGTTGTTCTGGATCAGCTCCAGAATCTCCTGCTCCTCCTGCTCGCGCGTTACGTGCCGAAACTTGCAAAGCGACCGGCGACAGAGCCCCTTTTTGAACTGGTTGCAGATCGGGGGAGTGCCTGGCAGCTGGTTCTTGCGCGTGGCTTCCGCCAGGATTTGATTGGACATGTCCCCCGTTCTCTTGTACTCCTCCACATCATCGGGAGTGCAATGGATGAATCTACCCCAAAAAAAAACTCATTGATAAATCCAGTAGTTTTTAGAGCGCAACTGAAGCTCACTTGCAGTTGATCCTCGGGCAGATATTGTTCTGGAAGTCGTGGCAGAAGTTCAACGGGCGGATCTCGTTGTCGTGCTTGTACTTGCAGAATTTCCTGTCGCAAATGCCGCGAATGAAGTCGCGGCAAGCGTTCTCGTCCTTGTCGTTTCTATCGGAAGGGTCCTCCGATGTGTCCGACATCTTCGGGTGAGTGTTTGCTCTGAAAATTGCCCCGTATGTAAATTCCCATGCCCCAAAACGCAGATAAAACCCTAAACATGTAGCGCGTAGCTGGGCGCCCCCTTTAGAACAGCAGGAGGCACAGCCTATATAACCCCAACCGCTTATAAGCCGTTTACAATCGCCGCCCTTTACTCGAGCGAATCACTTCAGGCGAAAATGATTTAACTTGCCCGATTGCAATTGTCTTAGACTTCAAGCCCTGCCAAAGCGTGATGTTTACCAAGGGGCTGCTGCTGATCTTTGCCATATTCGCCTCCTACGGCTATTGTGTGAGTGAACTGCCGGATGAATCCTGCGAAACTCTGCCGTCAGACATACATATTACCAAAGGTTTGTGTTAGTACTCGAAGGGTATCAGATGCCTTAAGAGGTGGATTTTTTTTTAGAGGAGTTTGACGAATTGGGGCGACTACAGCGCACCTGCAATGGAGAAGTGGCGGTTAACAAATGCGAGGGATCCTGCAAAAGCCAAGTGCAGCCCTCAGTGATCACCCCGACAGGGTTCCTTAAGGCAAGCGGATTCTAGGGCCGATTGAGGTTTTAAAACAGTGGTTTCTGCTTAGGAATGCTACTGCTGCAGGGAAAGCTACTTGAGGGAGCGGATAGTGACGCTGACCCACTGTTACGACCCTGATGGGATGCGGCTGACCGGCGAGGGCGAGAACTCGATGGACATCAAGCTGCGAGAGCCGTCCGAATGCAAATGCTTCAAATGCGGCGACTTTAGCAGATAGGATGGGATTTCGCGTTAAGATCCACCCAGTAGCTTAAGGTTCCAGTGCCTTGTATAATGTAAATATGTTAGGCCGCCACTAAACATCCAAGTGAATGTTGCAAAGCTTCCAATTACCACAGTAAATGAATAAAGTATAAACCTTGAGTAAAATCGATTTGGTTTCGCTCACTCCCCAAACTCACCCAATGATGCTTAATCCAACGGCAACTCGTACCTCTTATGCAGCTCTGTCACTGTGCAACACTCAGCGTCGGATAAATATCCTAAAACCATTTGAGTAACATCTTTGGCGTCGTTGTAGGCATGCAAAGCCTGCATTTCAGGCCGGAGATCTTTGGTTACGCCTGAAAAAGTCGTCAGTTCACCCAAAAAAACACCTGAAAAAAGCGATTAGGACCTTGCGCCGTTAGGTGCCCGATTTCCTTGTCAAGGCAGGCACTTTTTCGCCTTAAGGCTCTGTAGCGGAGCCTCAGCTCCGAAGTTGAAAAGGGCTCTTGTGAATTCACCTCCGGCGTTTTCTTGGGATTGTTACTGTGCCTTTTGTGGGACATTATTGCTCGACAGGCATCTTGAAGGGCGCCTGAAACATTCACTTAATATTTTAACCATGCGGCGGCATTCTGGACCAACATTTTTAATTTAAAAGGGCTGGAATTAAGGTAACATTGGCCTGTGATCGGGATGAATTATCACCCCAAAAAAATCATCATTTGGGGTATGAAAAGGAAAATGAGTGATATGAGTCTAGTTGGACGAAAGAATCGCAAAAAAAGCGCGTGTTTTCACAAAATCGCACAGGGAGGTCGCATCAGGAGGCGACAACTAGGAGACCGATCATGCCGCTATGAACCAGCATGGAGCCTCAAAATCAATCGACAAAACATGGAATTCACATCAAAGCCTGATCAGGCAAAAAACCGAGCGGAGCACGGTCGCCGCGCTCTAGAACAACAAAAATGAATCGCGGCATTTTTATAAAACGCTCCAGTTTGGCGAAATAATGCGGAGTCCTGCAAAGTCTTCGACAAAGAATGGTAGTGCTTGAGAACGTTTGCCGACTAGGTAAAGTGGCCTTTTAATTTCCTACTGGCAGTGCAACAGTACAAAGAACTAGTTACTGTTGGCGAGAATAACCCAAAAGCTACGTGTCAGAATTTCACCTTTTTCCCTTAAAACTAGACAAACTTCGTACGTGAACACTCCTCAAGCCCTAAAGGATTTAAACAGTAACTTGCTGCTGGCTGAATGCGTTCTCTAAATTTTTTCCAGTTGGGCCAGCCCTATGGAACTCCACACTAGTGCTGCTAATTATAGCCAGCATGTGCATGGACCCCCGATTGAGCGCAGCCCCAAAAATCAGTGCAGAAGCTGCAAGTCTAACGGATGAGTGCCAAGTGACGCCAGTAATTCACGTTTTGCAATATCCCGGTTGTGTTCCCAAGCCCATTCCCAGTTTTGCGTGCACTGGCAGATGCGCCTCCTACATTCAAGCAAGTATCCCGCGCCCCTTAAATCGGGGGGCCCTAATCTAGGTTATATGCAGGTGTCCGGCAGCAAAATCTGGCAAATGGAGCGCTCCTGTATGTGTTGCCAAGAGTCCGGGGAACGGGAGGCTTCGGTGTCGCTCTTTTGCCCCAAAGCCAAACCAGGCGACAGGAAGTTTATAAAGGTTGGTACCAGGGGCCCCATTTTGAAAAATGGGCCCATTGACTGTACGTACCTGTGCCAGTGCACTTTAACTAGGTCACTGTACTCTAGATGGGGCACTGTTAGTTAATTCGAGTCCTATTTGGGGCACAAATCGTAAAAATCAACAAACTAACTCAGATTCTTTTTGGATGACATTTGTGACAAACACTACAAATGTCTGGGAACTACAAATGGCCGTCCGAGATAGGGGATGGTTTGAATTAATTCGCGCGGTTTTTTTAAATTGTTTATGTTTTTTTATACGAAGAACTAATTTGGCTCAGCTGGAGGGCATAAGCTAGTTTTGTTGGTTTTCAGGTTACAACAAAAGCCCCGCTTGAGTGCATGTGCCGTCCATGTACAGGGATTGAGGAGAGCGCAATTATTCCGCAGGAAATCGCCGGCTACACTGACGAAGGGCCCCTTTCGGGCCACTTTATGCGCTCCCATGTCCAGTAGGGTTTATGGGTTTTATGTAGAAATTTACGGATAATTTTAGAAGGATTTTTTAAAAATAATTACATAATTAGAAGGGTTTTGCTGGTTATTTCCAATTGATAATATACAAAAACATTCATTAGACCCACGCAGTTTTTTCCTTCAACGATTTCCCAACTAAAGAAAAAAATTAATCAGTAAACTCGAAAATCAACCCCAATGGGCGGGGCATTCCTGCACTGTCCCCCTACTGTGTTTAACCTCAATGTTTTCCACTAGTCAAAACATTGCCAAAATGCCAAGAAAATTGTCCGAAAAAGACACAGAATAGAGGCCCCAATGGGGTACCACATGTCCTGCTTCCAGGCCCCCCTATAGATGAACAGTTTGTCAAAGTCACCGTTTCTGAGGCTTTTTGGGGGCTTACTAGCCAAGCAGGTTAGTTGCTTTGAGGGAAAACACTCACTATTTCCTGCGGTTTCTCCTCAACTAAGCCGCTGCAAACTCCACTCTGCTCAAACCTGGAAACTTTCAGACTAAAGTGATGAAAAACCTGGCAGTTTTCGACTTCGACCACACGATTGTTGATACAAACTCGGACACTGCTGTAATGGAGCTGGTGGACAAAAGCAAGTTTCCCCCTGACTTGAGGAAGTTGCATAAATCTGCAGGATGGACGGCCTTCATGCAGGCGGTTTTCAACGTGCTGCATGAGAACCAGATTACGGAGCCGGACATAGCAGGCCTAATACGGCGCCTCCCTGCGGTCTCCGGCATTAAGCATTTAATCCAGACCTTGCACGATAGCATGGACTATGACGTGATTATTATCAGCGACGCCAACACCTACTTTATCAATGCGTGGCTGGAGGAAAACGGCCTTAGTTCGAAGGTTCTGAAGGTCTACTCCAACCCTGGCGCCTTTAACGAGCAGGGGCGGTTGGAGATTGGGATGTTTCACGATCAGGACTCCTGCCAGCTGAGCACCAGGAATCTGTGCAAAGGCCAGATTATGCAGGATTTCATTAGGGAGCAAAGCAAAAGGGGAATCGTCTACCAAAGGGTGGCTTATGTGGGCGATGGCCACAACGATTTCTGCCCGATTCTAAGGCTGGGCAGCACCGGGGTGGCCTGCTGCCGCAAGGCCTACCAATGTGCCGATCTGGTGCAAAATGCCCAAAATAGTGAACACCACCTGAAGGCCCAGGTGTGCATCTGGGAGAACGGACAGGATGTTTTGGAGTTTTTGGCAAAGCCTTTGTCAATGTGATGTATTTATTATACTTAATTACATTGGCACCCTTAAGGTTCAGTGGCCACCTTGCATTCTTCATTACAGCTATTTACATTGATTTGTGTTTTATATTAGTCCATAGTCTTACATAGTTTGGTGTACATTAATGGATATTATAGAAAATTCGGGAACTAAACATTCACAGGGTTAGTCGAGCCCCAAAAACTACTGGCTATTGAGTGGTAAAAATATCGAAGTCTTCAAGTTCTTTGGCTTTGGGTTACATTCTTCACTAGGAGATTGTAAATTGTGTCGTTCATTCCCAACTGAACTGGATACTCAACATCCCACTAAGGCCCTGTTGTCTGGCCAGGCTTAAGTACACATTTGGTGTTTTTTGGGACATTTACGTAAAAAACCCATCACTTTAATTAAACGTGGCGCTTACAAACGTTTTGAGCAATATTAGACCTAATTGTTGGTGTCATATTAAGGGATTAATTTGCAATGTGCTGAATTTACATCGTGATTACTTAACGTGCACAGCTGAAAAACAATCGATCAGGAGGGAGGTTCGATCAAACCTCCCTCAAACTTCGTAAATGCAGCTCTAGAAACTCATCCAAAATGCCTCACATTACAATTATCAGTCTAAATTATCAAAATAACCGCTACCTATGTATATTGACTAGATTTATCGTAAAAATAAGTGCGCAGAATTTCCATCAGAAGCCACATCGGGGTGTGTCTTAGGGTAACAAATTCCACAAATCGGGCGAAGCTTTCGTTATTTAAATTGAAAACAACTCAAATGATATGGGGGTGGGCTGGGCGCTGTTCCGAAGGGTTAATGACTCCTCAATCAAAGCGTGGGAGAGACTCAAACTTGGAACCTTGAGGCTCCATTACCACACCGCATTTTGAGGAAAAACTACGGGGTGGGAGTCCTCCTCCATGCGAACCCAATAACCGGGATAAATGGGCAAAAACGGGGGCAAATGGGCAGGAATACCGTAGAAGAATTAACAAGAAGGACCTGGAAAATGTCTAAGCCCAAAAGTGCTAATGTGAGGGTGAAGGCCTCGTTGTGGAGGCAAAATCACACCGCATGTTACCTTCATATGAAGAGTCCAGAGCCCAAAAAACGGAAAATTACTGGTCGCGAATCGGAGGTATCTAAGAAAATTCCTCTGCAGCCAGGTCCTGACTGCAAGTCCATCAGATGTTTCGACAAGATTGATTCCAATCAAAATCCTAAAAAACTTGAATTCTCCAGGTGCCTGGTTTTCTGGACTAACTTCCCTCAGCCCCAGTTATTCACAGACAAAATCGTTGCCCTGAAGAAAAAAATTCACAACTCCTAAAATAGAGGCAAGGGCCCAGCAAACACAAAAATGGTTCGTGGGACGTCCTATTTTGATCCCCGTTATCCCGCACGGGATGATCCTTGACAGGACATCCCTAGGCCGTCCCTTGTATGGCACAAATATCTCATGCAGATCCCATGCGAGTCGTCCCACAAACGTTATATTTTTTGCTCCCAGGGACATAATGAACAGGACGTATATGTAGTAATAGAAAATAAGAACCTTTCACAGATGTTCTCTAAGCAACCCGTCTATAATCCCAGTGATGTCCCATACATTGCCCGAACAGTCCCAAAAGTATGTCCCATGGACGTGCCACGTAAGTATGGGGACGTAGCAGGACGTCCGAGGGACCTAGGCCTATATCCTTTAGTGACTTCCGTGGGACATCTCAGGGACCGAGGTGTCTTTGCTGGGGAAGTTCTGAACTTTCGAAGACCTATAGCAGAAGCTTTTGCTGCCCTTCTGCTAGAAATTTCATTTGATTCCAACAAGGCGTTAATTTTCCAGACAATCTGCAACTTTCAGTTAGTCAGACATAAGGTCCCAAAGGGCATGTCCCTTCTTAAAAAAATTAAACCTCCCAACCTGAGAGCAATACACTTTTGAACTTTCGAACACTTATAGAACAACCTTTTATTGATGAGTGCATGAAATTTCGTGCGGTTCCCATAACTGGTTGATTTTATATAAAATTTACAACTTTCCAAACGCCTTTTCCCGTTTCCTCCCTGTGTTCTTCATATGTTGGCTGCTGTTCCCTAAGACCCCCCTAACCGTAAAGCCATTAACCCTTCGGGCAGCCTTTGAAGGTTTCCTTCTCCTGTCCGGCCGATATCTACATTCAATCAACATTCAATCTGCACATCCTCCTTCAGACCCGGTCATAGGATTTCGGTTTCATACACCTTCTTCTGGCCCTCCTGTTGGCTGCTTTCCTGGTGCTCACTGGTTAAGTTCGCGTTCTCACCCTCGCTTGGGTTAGTTAATTGAACCACCTTCCCTACATTGGAGCTGGGAATATTGGTCAGCGACCCGGTGATTTGCGAGGTGGCCATCTGCAGCCCCATCTTCTGCAGCAGGTTCGATTCGCTGCCGGTCTTCTTCAGCAGCTGGTCGGGAGCTGGCGGGATGATGGCCAAGGCGTTGGTGCCGCGCTGCAGCTGCTGCAGCCTCGCGTACTGCTCCTGAAGCGCCTTCTGTTTGCGTAGCAGCTCCTGGTGGCGCTGCTCCAGCTCCTCTTTTCGCGTTTTCGAGGACTTGCCGTCCTGCGAGTTCACGCTTTCGCAGCTGCTCGAGTTGCTGGCTGAGATCGCGTCGCTGTCGTTATTAGGGAGCTGCAGGCTCGAGCCCACGTTTCTAGGCAAAGTCTGCGACTTGCTGCTGTCTTTTAGGCTCGACCGCATCGGGACGTTGCGTCTGAGTGTCTGTAGGCCCAAGTTCTGCGTCGCCAGCTCAAACTGAGACATCGGCTTTTCCAAGTCCTGCATGTTCTGAATATGCCCAGCGGCAGGAGATCTGGGCGGCAGGCTGGGCGACGTGGGAGAAGCCAGTGGCGACTTGGAACTTGTTCTAGGAGGAGGAGGCGGTGGGACTCGTTTCCCCGCCGCTACATGCTGAAGAAGCTCACTGTTTCGCTCTGGAATAGGAGGTTTACTAGCAGTTTTCGCCTGCAGCGGATGAATCGGCGGACTGTTATCCGTATCCGACCCACTGGGGTAGGAATGCAAGCGCCGCAAGCTACCCGTAGCTGTGCTAACAGTCAAATTGTTGCTAGGCAGAAACGAAGCGGAGTCCATGCTCCCCTTGCGGCCGATATCGGCCATCTGGGGCGGCCGATGGGGGGCGATGCCTTTGGCTGGAATGGCAGGCGGCTCCGAACTCTCCGAAGAAGATCTCGTGCCCGGATGGGGCTTGGAGAAGGTTTGCAGCTCGTCTAGCAGAGCGTCGAGCGCGTTCTCCGGACGCTGGGAACAGTCGGAGGAGCTGCTGTGGCAGTCTCCCCCGAGGAGGAGCGACCCCATGCGTGGAGCGGCAGGGGGCTAGAAGAAAAACAGAATTTACCACTCTCTACAACGTTGCGGACTAGGACGGGGTGCACAAACAGAATGGATCGATGGGCTCCAATCAGGCAATCCTACTAGGGGGCTACACATTGCGGGGACACTCGCCGGTCTTAAGTACCCAGTTAGATCAAAAGCTACAGCCATTTACGTGAGTTCTACTGCAGAATGAGGTGGTTTTAGTTGGGGATTTCAAGCCTTCGTAAGTCGAGTGTGGAGTGATGATTTTGAGGTGAGTGGGAGCTTGAAGTGAGTGGGAAATTCGCTTTGTTTGCTAATGTGGAGGGTGTAGAGGCAGAAGCTTCCAAAGGGAAAGTGCGTTGCTATGAAATGCGAGTTCTCGTCCCGAGCAGACAAACGGAACGAGCACTAGCGTTATTTAGCGTGAGTGATAATGAATACGAGATTGATAGTCTTCTTATGTATTCGCTTCGCTTCGCGCTCCATTCGAATTGCAATTTTTTGTCGTTCTTTCACGATTTTGGCCAATGTGGACTCAAATGGCTGCAAAACTCGAGCTGCAAGAACGTCACAAGCATACAAACGGAACGAACAGCAGCTTCATTTAGAGTGAGTGAATGTCAAAAGAGGATCTCGGTCGTTTTAGAGGCGGCAAAGTCCGCAAAAGTGAGTTGAGAGGCATTTGCCTTCTTCTGTCTTCGCTTCGCTTCGATTCGCGCTCCATTTGAATTGTGATTTTTTGTCGTTCTTTCACGATTTTGGCGAATGTGGACTGAAATGGCTGCAAAATTCGACTTGTAAGATCGTCACAAGCATACAAACGGAACGAACAGCAGCTTCATTTAGAGTGAGTGAATGCCAAAAGAGGATCTCGGTCGTTTTAGAGGCGGCAAAGTCCGCAAAAGTGAGTTGAGAGGCATTTGCCTTCTTCTGTCTTCGCTTCGCTTCGATTCGCGCTCCATTTGAATTGTGATTTTTTGTCGTTCTTTCACGATTTTGGCGAATGTGGATTGAAATGGCTGCAAAATTCGACTTGCTAAGAGCGTCACAAGCATACAAACGGAACGAACAGCAGCTTCATTTAGAGTGAGTGAATGTCAAAAGAGGATCTCGGTCGTTTTAGAGGCGGCAAAGTCCGCAAAAGTGAGTTGAGAGGCATTTGCCTTCTTCTGTCTTCGCTTCGCTTCGATTCGCGCTCCATTTGAATTGTGATTTTTTGTCGTTCTTTCACGATTTTGGCGAATGTGGATTGAAATGGCTGCAAAATTCGACTTGTAAGAGCGTCACAAGCATACAAACGGAACGAACAGCAGCTTCATTTAGAGTGAGTGAATGTCAAAAGAGGTTCTCGGTCGTTTTAGAGGCGACAAAGTCTGAGAAACTCCGTTCCATCCAGAGGCGCCAAAGTCGGCGAAAACCGCAGAACTGATACAAGAGTCAATTGGGTCTTGATCTCTTTGCTTCGCTTGGCGTCCAGCTTAAGGTCGCATTTGCGCTCATTTCTGCACGAATCGCGAAGAATTCTGCGCTGTTCGCGAACGCAGCGTGCAGAAGACTATGGCCATGGACTAATGACGTGCCGAAACCTGGGGCGGAGTTCTGAGCAGGCTCCCAAAAGAAGACTAAGAGACAAAAAATTAAGGCAAAGGGACGCTGGAAGAATAACCCAAAGTAACGTTGTAGGGGTTTGATTGAACTATTAAATTATCATTAAAAGCGTCTTTTAATCCAAACTGTATCGTCAATCTTGCAGCCAAAAGGGGCATTTAGAGGCTGGGACTTACGAAGGCTAAATGAGGGCAAACAGCCACTACCCAAGGTGATCAACCAGTGCAACTGAGGACTTTGTCCACGGACTAAACTAACGTGCAAAACTAGCTGGATGAACCAATCAACATATAGAATAACAGAAAAATGCTTACCAATAGGAATATGCCACGCAGGCAAAAATCATACACACATTCAGTATAAAGTGAAACAAAAAACGTCATGCTTGTTTGGACATGCAGTTCAAGTCCTACTTCTTATATAATATGGAAAGCTGGTTTTTGCGTGCACTTTTCACAAACTAAACAAAATCTTTCCCTTATAGTAAGGTTGAAGTTCAGCGGAACCGAAATCTGTTCAAAAAACAACTACTTTGAAGTAAACAAACCTTTTTTTCCTTACAAAGGTCAATAAGCAAAAAAGCTACAACTAAATAAGCTACAGCATCTTACAGGAGCACTCGAAAAAATCGATGTCCGTTTCTACTTTCGACGGTTACTGCTACTAATCAAGACTAAAAATCGGTGAAAATTTTCAGCGGAATCGAAAGCGACTGTCCAAAACTACGGAACTTAAACAGTAGCTAGAATTGTTGATAAATTGCCTGTACAAATGAATGGCCATCAAACTATTGCTTTTATCAACAAAACCATACTCGGTGCAGATCGGATACGAATGAAGGCATGGTTCGATGGTCGAGGTGCAAATGGTTCAGCCCAAACTACCACCGTGATGAGAACATTTCCAATGGCACCTTACTATAAGGAAAAGGTTCCATCTAACACACAGTTCGAAGCGTTCTAGTCAGGAATTTATTGGTCTGTCTTTTAACCACCGATCCCCGATGCCCAACCAGCCAACCAATGAAAATAAGCAGCGAGAAATGCAATATCTTTATTTTTGCGTCCAGCAGTTTCTTCAATTGCCTCATATTTTTTCGTTTCTTCTTCATGCTTTGGTTGCATGCACCTTTTCGTCCATGTGGGTCCCTTTAGAAGGATTTTTCTGCTCGGTCTTCTCCATTTGCTCTATTCTATATCTGTTCGAATTCCTGCTGATTTTCCTCCACAATTGGAGTAACAAGTAAAGAGTAAATTTATATAAAAATGAGCCATTTTCCTTAGCAACAACTAACGAATTTGGACGTTTTCTTCCGTGCTTTTCGCCCCATCTTCAGAGACTCGATCCGGATCTTCATGGCAAAAACTGCAGCTGGATTTCACGAAAATAAAGTGCCCCCCAACACTAGCTGCCACCCATTTTTCTAGACTCCAGATGGAATTTCTCTAGGTCAATGTCCCGTGGTCTTTTGCAGTTCCCCAATTCCTCTGCTGCTTATTTTCAATGACTGTCCCGGTTTTCTGGGCAAAAATCGCTACCAAAACAACCAAACACGCAAGCCGATGTTAATTTTCTCTTTAGTACAGGGTGATGGAAAAATGGGGGCCTCGAAAAGGGCCATTTCATTCCCGAGATGAAACCTGCATGAAAAACATCCAATCCATTGAACTTTCATATCAGGAATAGGGCCCTTGGCGGTCTACCCCCTGTAAAGTGTAGAGCAAATAGTCGAAAACAAACAAACAAGTGCAAAAGATTTGCAGAGTAATCGGAAAAAAATCGATGCAGTGGTGGGTGCTGAATGGTGCAAAAAAATGGGGAAAGTTGTTTGGGGAATTCGTATACAGAACATTAGACCAATAAATTGAAAACTATGAGTTTCATGAGCCAAAAAATCAACGGATATCTGTTAAAGTAGGAATATATATGTATGTGTAATATATCCAAAGAAACATACAATGTATATATAAAGTATTAGGGCAAGCATTAGAAATTTATTTTTGGTTTTACTCGTGAGAAGTTATAGCTTCTTTGAAGTTGGAGCTCCACTTCCAGTCATACTACATGGTTCAACAAAAACACAGTTTCATCAATGCTGGGTAAGTACAAAGGTAAGCTAAGTGTAATTATTATCGTATACAATGGTTCCATAAAGTGCTCGACGTTGCTTACTTAGCAGACTCGTTTCTCTTGCACTTTTTCACTCTATGGTTTACTGAGTTTAAATCACTGGCCGATTTCAAGATGCGTCTACAGCAAAAGGAAACCTAAACTATTTTAGGCTGTGTTTGGATCAACCATATTTGTCGCGATTTTCCCAGAAAATCCTCCACAAATATGCTTGACGAAGGAGGTCAAAATAGTTAAGGTAACATTGGAAATGCGTGTGATACGGTTTATTAGGTCACCTTTCATGTGAACTTATTATATATTATTAAGAAAAACTCTAATTAAGGGCCAATTTATATAAAACAAGCGCCGGTTTCTGTTGACTATTTTACAGTGTTTTGGTCCTGCTGAGTGGGCTAATCAACCTCTATTTCCTTAGAGGGGAGGAATTTGAAAAAACCCGGGTTAGCAAGCGACAGCTCTTTAGATGCTCCATCAAAAAGGTTCTAATGATTTTTTTGGTAGGTTCAACCGTTTCCGAGATATTAAAGGAAATATGCCAGAATTCTTCTTTGGTATATCTTGAGTGTATTTCTTTGGAGGTTACGCTTTTGCTGTCACCCTGAGGACGAAAAAGCTTTCGAAACGCTGCAGCAAACTTGTGCTGATGACTCATTGGATATTTTTACCGTTTTCCAGCTATGAGGTGTTTAAACTTCCTATTTTGGCTTCCATCTCTTTGGAGGTTGGAAATTTGCAATAAAACCTTCAATATAAAACATAGCTCTGAACAAGACAAGTCGAAAAGGACTCATTGCACTCCCGAAGGCTTCTGAGCTGCAGGGAAAATTTCAAGATCCCCATAAAGGGGGATATTTTTGCTTGTATTCCTCCAGAGGTTGGGAATTTTCATCAAGGGCAAGTTGCAAAAAAACCTCCCTTTGGGACCCCGAAGCCTTCAAAACAGCCGCGCTCATTTCAAAGCCGATTAAATTTAGATTCCTTTTTGCCTCCTGAATGGATCTTCCTGATTCCTTTGTGGATAGATCTTAATCGAGCGCAACCGCCTGTTTTCCTATATAAATTGGCCGTTTTTTTAGCGAAAATTGCATGCGTATGAAAACTTTGCAAAACTCGAACAACACAGCTACTGAAGCCGGCCTACCTTGCTGTGAGTGGACGATGGGGTAACTGGGGGCGTGTCGGTGGCGATGGGCGAAAGCCTTCCATCGCTATTGGAATTTGAGCAGGGAAGTCGTTGTTCTTGAACACTGGCTAGTCTGGAACAAAACTATCCTGAACCACTGTTCTGGATGGCGTGGCCGATTACCTCTTAAGGGTGACAAGGGTTCCGGTTAGCTTTTTGCAACGGCGCAGCGCGCTTTCCAGCCGCTCGGGTTCCTCTTTGAGGAACTTTTCTTCACGCATCACTTTGTCCATTTCGGTGGCCAGCAGGGCCTTCATGCTGTCCTGCAGACCTGGGAACCTAAAGGGAACCACCTGGATGTAGCTGGGCGTGGCCCGCAGGAGTTTACCCACCTCAGCTTCAAGTCTGCCACAGTTTTGGAGCTCTTGCTCAGGATCAGGGCCATGTTTTCCACATCAGACATGTTCACTCTGGTCTTTCGGTTGATTACGTTGCCTCTGAGTTCCTCCACAGTGGACTCCAATTCGCTCAGATCTTTTTCCAGCCGCAGCATTTCCTGCTTGTACAAATCTTCTTCCCTGGTGAGTCTCACCCGTTCTTGGTCCATGCCTTTAACAGTAGGGAACTTGTTCATTTCCTTTGTAATGTTGGTCAAAAATAAGGGTTTTTACGCGTTTGCAGCTGCTTGCATAAAAATTCCTACCGTCCGATTTAATGCGAGTAGAAACTTGGAATTTTCAGAGTCCATTGAAAACACTTGAGTCTGAAAACCCTGAGAAATTCATTTAAATCGGATCGAATGCTGATTTTTGATCTCTTTGTAAATGTTGGTCGAAAAATTAATGTTTTGTGCGATTGCAGCTGCTTGCATGAAAATTCATAACTTCCGATCGAGAGCGAGCAGGAACTTGAAATTTACAGCGTCGATTGAAAATACTTCGATCTCAAAACTGAGAGAAATTCATTGTATTTACACCAGATGCTGATTATTTCGATCTTTCTAAATTTTGGTCTAAAATTTTCTGTTTTCATGAGATTGCAGAGGCTCGCATATAAAATCATAAGTGCCGATCTAGAGCGCGTAGGAACTTGAAATCTTCAGAATCAATTCAAAACACTTGAATCTGAAAATCCTGAGAGACTGATTTAAATTGCTTCTGATGCTGATTTTTGATCTCCTTGTAAATGTTGATCTAAAAAATTATGTTTTCACGTGGTTGCAGCTGCTGGCATGAAAATTCATAACTTCCGATCGAGAGCGAGCAGGAACTTGAAATTTACAGCGTCGATTGTAAATACTTGGGTCTGAAAACCCTGCGAAATTCATTGTAATTACACCAGATGCTGATTTTTGCGATCTTTGTAAATTTTGGTTTAAAATTTTCTGTTTTCATGCGATTGCAGAGGCTCGCATATAAAATCATAATTGTCGATCTAGAGGGAGTAGGAACTTGAAATCTTCAGAATCGATTCAAAACACTTCAGTCTGAAAATCCTGAGAAACTGATTTAAATTGCTTCTGATGCTGATTTTTGATCTCCTTGTAAATGTTGATCTAAAAAATTATGTTTTCACGTGGTTGCAGCTGCTGGCATGAAAATTCATAACTTCCGATCGAGAGTGAGCAGGAACTTGAAATTTACAGCGTCGATTGAAAATACTTGGGTCTGAAAACCCTGCGAAATTCATTGAAATTACACCAGATGCTGATTTTTGCGATCTTTGTAAATTTGGGTTTGAAATTTTCTGTTTTCATGCGATTGCAGAGGCTCGCATATAAAATCATAAGTGCCGATCTAGAGCGAGTAGGAACTTGACATTTTCAGAATCGATTCAAAACACTTGAATCTGAAAATCCGGAGAGAGAAACTGATTTAAATCGCTTCTGATGCTGATTTTTTATCTCTTTGTAAATGTTGATCTAAAAAATTATGTTTTCACGTGGTTGCAGCTGCTGGCATGAAAATTCATAACTTCCGATCGAGAGTGAGCAGGAACTTGAAATTTACAGCGTCGATTGAAAATACTTGGGTCTGAAAACCCTGCGAAATTCATTGAAATTACACCAGATGCTGATTTTTGCGATCTTTGTAAATTTGGGTTTGAAATTTTCTGTTTTCATGCGTTTGCAGAGGCTCGCATATAAAATCATAAGTGCCGATCTAGAGCGCGTAGGAACTTGAAATTTTCAAAATCGATTCAAAACACTTGAATCTGAAAATCCGGAGAGAGAAACTGATTTAAATCGCTTCTGATGCTGATTTTTGATCTCCTTGTAAATGTTGATCTAAAAAATTATGTTTTCACGTGGTTGCAGCTGCTGGCATGAAAATTCATAACTTCCGATCGAGAGCGAGCAGGAACTTGAAATTTATAGCTTCGATTGAAAACACTTGGGTCTCAAAACCCTGTGAAATTCATTGTAATTAAACCTAATGCTGATTTTTGCGATCATTGTAAATTTGGGTTTGAAATTTTCAGTTTTCATGCGATTGCAGAGGTTCGCATATAACATCATAAGTGCCGATCTAGAGCGAGTAGGAACTTGACATTTTCAGAATCGATTCAAAACACTTGAATCTGAAAATCCTGAGAAACTGATTTAAATTGCTTCTGATGCTGATTTTTGACCTCTTTGTAAATGTTGATCTAAAAAATTATGTTTTCACGTGGTTGCAGCTACTGGCATGAAAATTCATAACTTCCGATCGAGAGCGAGCAGGAACTTGAAATTTACAGCGTCGATTGAAAATACTTCGATCTGAAAACTGTGCGAAATTCATTGTAATTACACCAGATGCTGATTTTTGCGATCTTTCTAAATTTTGGTCTAAAATTTTCTGTTTTCAAGCGATTGCAGCCGCTCGCATATAAAATCATAACTTCCGATGTAGAGCGAGTAGGAACTTGAAATTTTCAGAATCGATTGCAAGCACTTGAGTTTGAAAACCCTGGGAAACTGATTTAAATTGCTTCTGAATTGCTTTTGATTGATCTGAACGTGGTTGCAGTTCCTCGCATAAAAATTCATAACTTCCGATGTAGAGCGATCAGGAACTTGACATTTTCAGAGTCGATTAACAACAGCTGAATCTCAGAACCTGGCGAAATTTATTGAAATCCCAGCTGATAGTAATTTTTGCGCTATTTGCAAAAGTTGGCCAAAAAATGTATGTTAAATTGCGACTGCAGCCTTTTCAATAAAAATTCCTAAATTCCGATGTGGAGCGACCAGGAACTTGAAATTTTCAGAGTCGATAGAAAATGGTTGAGTCTGAAAAATCTCAGAAATGCACTTTAATGGCATCAGATGCTCATTTTTTCGCTCTTTGTAAATGGTGGTATAAAAATTCCTAAATTCCGATGTGGAGCGACCAGGAACTTGAAATTTTCAGAGTCGATAGAAAATGGTTGAGTCTGAAAAATCTCAGAAATTTACTTTAATCGCATCAGATGCTCATTTTTTATATCTTTGTAAATGGTGGTATAAAAAGTAATCTTTTCACGCGTTTGCAGCCGTTCGCATAAAAATTCATAACTTCCGATCTAGAGAGACCAGGAACATGAAATTTCAGAGTCAGTTGAAAGTACTTGACCCTGAAAACTCTGAGAAACTAATTTAAATCGCTGCGGAAGCTGATTTTTTATGTCCTTGTAAATATTGGTTTAAAATTGATGTTTTCCCGCGTTTGCAGCCGCTCGCGTAAAAATTCATAAGTTCCTATCTAGAGAGACCAGCAACTTGAAAGTTTCAGAGTCGATTGAAAGTACTTAAGGCTGAAAACCCTGAGAAACTGATTTAAATCGCTATTGATCCTAATTTTTTATTTTCTTGTAAATATTGTAGTAAAAATTGATGATTTCCCGCGATTGCAGCCGTTCAAACTTTATAACTTTGGATCTAGAAATAGCAGCAACTTGATATTTTCCCATTTCGTCCAAAACACTTGAATCTGCAAACTCTGAAAATTTTGACCTAAAAATATATGTTTAATTACTACTGCAGCCTCTTCAATAAAACTTCATAACTTCCGAGTTGGAACAACAGGCGACTTGAACTTTTCACGCTCTATCGCGAAAACCTGAATCTGTGAACTCTGAGAGTTTCATTTCAATCGCATTAGATGGTGAGTTTTCCACGCTGTGTAAATGTTTGTCATGTAAATTCTTAAAAAAAAATCATAACTTCCGATCTAGAGCGAGCAACAACTTGAACTTTTTAGAGTCAATTGAGAACTTTTGAATTTGAAAACCCTGAGAACTTTATTTAAATCACAACGGATGCTGATTTTTGATCCATTTGTGAATGTTGACTTAGAAATGGAGGTTTGATCGCAACTGCAGCTTCTCCAATAAAAATTCATAACTTCCGAAACGAAACGACCAGCAACTTGAAGTTTTCACCGTTTATTGCGTATACTTGAATCTGCAAACGGTGAGAATTTAAAGTAAATCGCATCAGATGCTGAGTTTTGCACGCTTTGTAAATGTTGGTGTATACATGTATGTTGTGCAACTAGGCTTCTTTAATAAAAAAATCATAACTTCCGATCAAGAGCTAGCAGTAACTTGAAATTTTCACTGTCTATCCAGCATACTTGAATATGCAAAGTTTAAAAATTTCATTTAAATCGCCCCAGATACTGATTTTTGCAAATATTGGCCTAAAAATTAACATTTTCATTTTCATGCAAGTGCAGCCGCTCATATAAAAATTCATAACTTCCGCTCTAGGTCGAGGAGGAACTTGATATTTTCACACTTTCTCCAGAACACTTGAATCTTCACACTCTGAAAAACTCAGCTAAATCGCATCAGAGGCTGATTTTTGTGCTCTTTGTAATATCGGTGGAAAAATGTATGTTAAGCAACTATGCAACTCTGAGCATGTTTCAACCGAACTCTGAACACGGATGCAAATTCTACCAACCAAAACGTTGTGATAAAGACTATTTTCGCCTGAAAACTGGTTTCTTTAAAATGCTCCTAGACTTTAAAGAACCAGCAGGAGGAAAGTGAGGAAAAAGGTTCACCTGCTTGCCAGACTTGTTCTCCTCCAGCCAACAACATGGCCCGGATCTTGATGAAAGTATCCCGAATAGTCTCCTTAACTGAGTGCGCTTGCGCCTGCGACATTCTGCGCAGATTCCTCACTTCAGCCCGCAGATCCTTGGCCTTTTTCTGTAGACCGCGCAGCTGATTGTACATCTCGGGAGTGAGTTGCAGGTCCCGGTAAATCCGACTATCGTATTGGCCGGGCGAAAGTGAGGCCGGCTTGGGAGGGGGCGCCGGCTTCAGTCGATCCCGTTCTGGAAGCGTCCAGAAATATTTTTAAAAAGGACCTCTTGCGATCAAACAGGAAAAAAAAAGAAAAACTGAGACTTACCCTGCGACGAAGTCCTGGGAAGCGTGGATGACTTAATGGCGGGTTTGGTGGGTTTTTGGTCCGCTGACGCGATGCAAATGCACCAAAAAACAACGCAGTTAGTAAGAAAAACAAAACACTCAACATGCGTCCAGATGGGTTCGTATCTACAGGGTGTTGTCGGGATTATTGTGTGCGTTTACCTGCATGTTGAGGACTGTGCTGCTTAGGCGAGTTCATTTCGGGCGGTTCGTCGCTAAATGAGACCGACTTCTCAAAGGAAACGGACTTATCTAAAAGTATACATATGTTAGATGATTGAATAGCCAATTGGGTGATCGCAGGAGGGTCGACTTTTCGCTCAACCACTCCTGAATTTCCTCGAAAAAAAATCCAATTGAGTCAGGCATTTTGGCTTCTGAGGCCTGATTTGCTACTGAATGCTGCTAATTTTCACAAAAAATGACTAAATAATAATAAACAAGAGAGAGAATCATGCTCCTGAGGAAAGTGTGACCAGAAACCGTCTAAAGCTCCGAAACGAGCCAATTTCTTCAGTCTACCATCGCGGTCTTGGTAACTAACTAAAGACAGCAAGTAGCATGCAAGCACAGTTTTATAAAGAGAGGACAAAGATACGAACCATACAATCATGCCTAAAAGTAAAAATTCTTTCAACTTACGACAGCCGCTTTTACCCAATTTGGGCGCTTTGCTGTCGGACCGAAGGAACGAATCATCTGCCAAAAAAGTACAAAAAATGCGTTAATTTGTACAGGTTTATGCCAATTGGGAACTTATTATCTCTTGCTCAAAAAGGGTTTTCATTCCAAATTTTGAATTTCATACCTTTACAGCTTTGCCAAGTGTTTTCCTGCTGAAAACGGTGGAAAATTATTTTTTCTGCTGCTTAAAACGAGAGCAACAAAAGACGTTTTTTGACCGAACTCCAGCAGCAATAAGTGGGTTTTGGGTTAGTTTGGCTTATGAGTGTGGCTTCAAAAAGCGATTTGATGGTGTTTGCTAAGCAAATATGTAATTGTTGTATGGACAAAGTTTCGATGGTCAGCCATCTTCAGGCAAATGATGACAAATTTTCAAAATTGAGTTACGGAAAAAGGATTACGAGGTGGTTGTTCAGGCCTATGTTGGACACTTATTTACTTAGGAACTGACAACGCCGAGAGAATAGTTTTTATGTATTCGGTAGAGCGAAGCCCGTGCTACAAGCGGCAAAAGTTTCGATTTTCAGTCATCATCAGGTAAGTTTCAAGAATTTTTCAAAATTGCGTCTGGTTTCTGGTTTTCCTGGGGGATTTTACAGGCTGGAACTTAACATTTGTTTCCAATGTAACTTGGAGAGTGATAAAGTCAATTTTTGCAGCGCTTTGTAGGGAAAAGATCCTTCTTAAAATGATAAAAGTTTCGATTGTCAGCCATCATCAGGCAATTTTTCACATTTTTGCAAAATTGCGTTTTGTTTACGAGATTGTTTTTGCAGGCCGGTCCCTCCGGTTGCAAACTAATAAAGTGTGCGAGTGGCTTTCGCATGTATTTTGTAACTATAAGTCTGATCTACCAGTTCCAAAAGTTTCGATTTTCAGTCATCTTCAGGCAATTTTCAAAAATTTTCCATAATTGTATGTGGTTTTCGCGGATATTTATATGACATTTACTTCCTCAGGAATTTTCAAAGTATCACAGTCGTTTTTGTATCACGTTTCTAGTCCAAAGTCTGTTTTATAAGTGAACAATATTTCGATTTTGAATCATCTTCAGGGTAGTTTGGAGAATTTTTCGAATTTTGTATGTATTTTGCGCTTTTTTATGCAGGCCTGAGTTTAACGGTTATTTCTGCAGACGCCGGACAAGCTAAACAGTGAAACGACTACAGATTTTATGGATGATAATCGGTTTTATAAGTAGTGAAAGTTTCGATTTTTGGTCATCATCAGGCTATTTTCAATATTTTGAAAAACTCTGCGATGGAATTTTCTATGCAGTTGCTTATGCAGGTGTAAGTTTGGCGTTTATTTCCTCAGAAATCAATCAACCTACAAATTGATTTTCGAGTGCATTTTATAGGGCAAAGTGCATTTCTGTTTGCGGAAAAAGATTCGCTTTGGAACCAAAATCAGGGTCTTTTTGAGATTTTTTTGAAGTTTGCAATAAAATTATCCGGTTATCAAGGCATGCCTAAGTTTGTAATTTATTTTCTCATTATCCAGAAAAGCTGGACAGTCACTTTTATATAAATTTCGTAGGGCAAGGTGGGTTCTATAAGTGAACAATGTTTCGATTTTGACTCATCCTCAGGGAGTTTTCATGAAATTTCGTTTGTATTTTCCGTTTGTTTAGGCAGGCCGTAGTTTCACAGTTACTTCTTCAAAAACTAGACAAGCTAGAGATTGAAATTTTCAGGTTTTCTATGGACCATAATCTGTTTTATATGCAGTAGAAGTTTCGATTTTCAGTCATCATCAGGCTATTTTCAAGATTTTTTTAAACTTTGAAATACAAATTTGCAGCTGTTTATGCAGGCCATTTCTTTTTTCAGAAAAATGAAGCAGATTAATCAGTTTTAAGTGCATTCTATAGGGCAAAGTGCGTTCCACATAAGGCAAAAAGTTTCGACTTTGAGCCACCATCAGGCTGTTTTCAAAATAAATAAAAAATTCCTACAGATTTTGCTGTTCTGAAGGTCTAAGTTTGGCATTTATTTTCTCATTTTCCAGAAAAGTCAGAAAGTCTGCTTTATAAAAATGTTGTAGGGCAGGCTGCGTTCCATGATTGCAAAATGTTTCAATTTTGACTCATATTCAGGGAATTTTCGGGATTTTTTCAAAGTTTGTATGTATTTTGAGCTTGTTTATGCAGGCCGCAGTTCAAGAGCTATTTTATCAAAAACCAGAGAAGCTAGACAGTGAATTTTTACGAGTTTTATACCCATAATCTGTTTTAAAACGTAGGAGAAGTTTCGATTTTGAGTCATCATCAGGCTATTTTCAATATTTTGAAAAACTCTGCAATGGAATTTTGTATGCAGTTGCTTATGCAGGCGTAAGTTTGGCGTTTATTTCCCCAGAAATCAATCAACCTACAATTGATTTTCGAGTGCATTTTTTAGGGCAAAGTGCATTTCTGTTTGCGGAAAAAGATTCGGTTTGGAACCAAAGTCAGGGTCTTTTTGAGATTTTTTTGAAGTTTGCAATGAAATTATTCGGTTATCAAGGCATCCCTAAGTTTGGAATTTATTTTCTCATTATCCAGAAAAGCTGGACAGTCACTTTTATATAAATTTCGTAGGGCAAGGTGGGTTCTATAAGTGAACAATGTTTCGATTTTGACTCATCCTCAGGGAGTTTTCATGGAATTTCGTAGAATTTCGTTTGTATTTTCCGTTTGTTTGGGCAGGCCGTAGTTTCACAGTTACTTCTTCAAAAACTAGACAAGCTAGAGAGTGAATTTTTCAGATTTTCTATGGACCATAATCTGTTTTATATGCAAAGAAGTTTCGATTTTGAGCCATCATCAGGCTATTTTCAAGGTTTTTTAAAACTTTTATATACAAATTTGCAGCTGTTTATGCAGGCCATTTCTTTTTTCAGAGAAATGAAGCAGATTAATCAGTTTTAAGTGCATTCTATAGGGCAAAATGCGTTGCACATAAGGCAAAAAGTTTCGACTTTGAGCCACCATCAGGCTATTTTCAAAATAAATAAAAATTTCCTACAGATTTTGCTGTTGTGAAGGTCTAAGTTTGGCATTTATTTTCTCATTTTCCAGAAAAGTTAGAAAGTCTCCTTTATAAAAATTCTGCAGGGCAGGGTGCGTTCCATGATTGCAAAATGTTTCAATTTTGACTCATATTCAGGGAATTTTCGGGATTTTTTCAAAGTTTGTATGTATTTTGAGCTTGTTTATGCAGGCCGCAGTTCAAGAGCTATTTTATCAAAAACCAGTCAAGCTAGACAGTGAATTTTTAGGAGTTTTATACCCATAATCTGTTTTAAACGTAGTAGAAGTTTCGATTTTGAGTCATCATCAGGCTATTTTCAATATTTTGAAAAACTCTGCGATGGAATTTTCTATGCAGTTGCTTATGCAGGTGTAAGTTTGGCGTTTATTTCCTCAGAAATCAATCAACCTACAAATTGATTTTCGAGTGCATTTTATAGGGCAAAGTGCATTTCTGTTTGCGGAAAAAGATTCGCTTTGGAACCAAAATCAGGGTCTTTTTGAGATTTTTTTGAAGTTTGCAATAAAATTATCCGGTTATCAAGGCATGCCTAAGTTTGTAATTTATTTTCTCATTATCCAGAAAAGCTGGACAGTCACTTTTATATAAATTTCGTAGGGCAAGGTGGGTTCTATAAGTGGACAATGTTTCGATTTTGAGTCATCCTCAGGGAGTTTTCATGAAATTTCGTAGAATTTCGTTTGTATTTTCCGTTTGTTTGGGCAGGCCGTAGTTTCACAGTTACTTCTTCAAAAACCAGACAAGCTAGAGAGTGAATTTTTCAGATTTTCTATGGACCATAATCTGTTTTATATGCAGAAAAAGTTTCGATTTTGAGTCATCATCAGGCTATTTTCAAGATTTTTTTAAACTTTGAAATACAAATTTGCAGCTGTTTATGCAGGCCATTTCTTTTTTCAGAAAAATGAAGCAGATTAATCAGTTTTAAGTGCATTCTATAGGGCAAAGTGCGTTCCACATAAGGCAAAAAGTTTCGACTTTGAGCCACCATCAGGCTATTTTCAAAATAAATAAAAAATTCCTACAGATTTTGCTGTTGTGAAGGTCTAAGTTTGGCATTTATTTTCTCATTTTCCAGAAAAGTCAGAAAGTCTGCTTTATAAAAATGTTGTAGGGCAGGCTGCGTTCCATGATTGCAAAATGTTTCAATTTTGACTCATATTCAGGGAATTTTTGGGATTTTTTCAAAGTTTGTATGTATTTTGAGCTTGTTTATGCAGGCCGCAGTTCAAGAGCTATTTTATCAAAAACCAGACAAGCTAGACAGTGAATTTTTAGGAGTTTTATACCCATAATCTGTTTTAAACGTAGTAGAAGTTTCGATTTTGAGTCATCATCAGGCTATTTTCAAAATTTTGAAAAAATCTGCGCTGGAATTCTGTAAGCAGTTGCTTATGCAGGCCTAAGTTTGGCGTTTACTTCCTCAGGAATCAACCAAGCTAAAAGTTGATTTTCGAGTGCATTTTTTAGGGCAAAGTGCATTTCTGTTTGCGGAAAAAGATTCGGTTTGGAACCAAAGTCAGGGTCTTTTTGAGATTTTTTTGAAGTTTGCAATGAAATTATTCGGTTATCAAGGCATGCCTAAGTTTGGAATTTATTTTCTCATTATCCAGAAAAGCTGGACAGTCACTTTTATATAAATTTCGTAGGGCAAGGTGGGTTCTATAAGTGGACAATGTTTCGATTTTGAGTCATCCTCAGGGAGTTTTCATGAAATTTCGTTTGCATTTTCCGTTTGTTTGGGCAGGCTGTAGTTTCACAGTTACTTTTTCAAAAACCAGACAAGCTAGAGAGTGAATTTTTCAGATTTTCTATGGACCATAATCTGTTTTATATGCAGAAGAAGTTTCGATTTTGAGTCATCATCAGGCTATTTTCAAGATTTTTTTAAAAGTTGCTATACAATTTTGCAGCTGCTTATAGAGGCCATTTCTTTTCTCAGAAACAAATGCAGCTGATTAATCAGTTTTAAGTGCATTCTATAGGGCAAAGTGCATTCCACATAAGGCAAAAAGTTTCGACTTTGAGCCACCATCAGGCTATTTTCAAAATAAAAAAAATTCCTACAGATTTTGCTGTTGTGAAGGTCCAAGTTTGGCATTTATTTTCTCATTATCCAAAAAAGTTGCAGGGTCACTTTTATATAAATTTCGTAGAACAAGGCGTGTTCTATAAGTGGACAATGTTTCGATTTTGGCTCATCCTCAGGGAGTTTTCATGAAATTTCGCAGAATCTCGTTTGTATTTTTCGCTTGTTTATGCAGGCCGGCGTTTGACAGTTGTTTCTCCAAAAACCAGACAAGCCAGACAGTGAACTTGTTAGGGATTTAATAAGTCATAGTCCGTGCTATGAGGAGTAGAAGTTTCAACTTTGAGTCATCATCAGGCTATTTTCAAGAATATTTTAAACTTGCTGTAGAATTTTGCAGCTGTTTATGCAGGCCTAATTGTCTCAGCCACCAATGAAGCTGAATACTGCCTTTCGGGTGAATTTTAAAAGGCAAAGGGTGCTCTAGGTTGAAAAAAAGTTTCGATTTCGAGTCATCATCAGGGTATTTTTACGAATTTTTATGAAATTTGCTGCAGAATTTTTCAGTTCTTTATACACGTCGAAGTTTGGCATTGACTTTCTCCATATCCAGAAAAGCTGGAGAGTCACTTTTGCATAAATTTCGTAGGGCTAGAAGTGTTCTATTAGTGGAAGGTGTTTCGATTTTGAACCATCCTCAGGGAGCATTCATGATTTTTTTCAAATTTAGTCTGGTAACGTTGTATCTGACTATTAAGTTTAGTGCAAGAGATTTCGAAATTTTCCACCAAAAACCGGGTTCTAAAGCCAATTTACTCCTGTTTCAAACCTTACAATAAAGCCAATAACCGGCTGTTCCTGATCAGCAACTTTTTCTCCCAGAAAAACCCCATTTTCCACCGTTTTCATCAATCAGACACTCATCAGGACACTTTGGAATTAACAGTTGCATTTAGACCTGTTTGGAACATGCTGTTTGATCAAATGAGCGAGCTGCAGTTTTCACTCCCACATCTTCCAAAATGGGGAAAACTCATGGGTTTGAAAACTATCATCGGCCAATAAACGAGAAAAGACTGGATGAGATGATGGAAACGAAACAAACAGAAAGAATATGGGCAAAAGTGTGAATACAAACCTGTCAACGATGCCGAGCTCGAGCTGGAGTTCTTATCGAACTCGTCTCCTGTTGGGTAGAAATGAATGGTGATCGTTAGCGACAAACAACAACAAGCTGGCGTTAAATAATCGATGGTCTGATGATGAATGTGAAACTGAACCGAAACATCGGGGTCTTATTTGGCTTAAGATTAGAGTGAGGTTTTCGTACTGATTCAGATGATTCAACTACCAATCAAACCGCTGCTCTAGAACGTTCTAGTGCATAATTGAGCAGTCACAAGGCACACCAAACACTAGTGTGCGGATAAAAGTGTCGCTTACCTCGATAGCCATCACGGCCTGGTATCTGTAGAGTGTTTGGTTGGGTGAGCGCCTTTTGCACCAGACCCGTGAGATTGGCCAGCTGGCGTTCCATGTTCTCCACTCGCAGCCTGCAAGGAAAACTTTAGCCTTCACCAGAGTTTTCCTGGAATATCGGCCTTTACCTGGTGGCATCGTAGGGAACAGCAGCTGGAGCCGGAAATCCGGGCCGAGGGCTTGTTCGGGGGGCTGTGCCTCCCGTCACCTTTACTCCATATAGAGAGTAGGAATCATCTAGGAGCTCAGTGTCGCTGCAATAACCACATGCAACTGTCTCCCTTGCTTAATCCCAGATACATAGACACTCACCTCACTTCTTCATCTATCACGGGAGTGATCGATCCAGACCTTGTCCCATACTGGCTGTAGTAGGGGTCCTCGTATCTGGAGCCTCTTTCCGGCGACGACATGTAACCATCTAAACCAGAAACACCACAAATTTATCTACATTTTTTGGATACTTTCCAGAGTGTTCTACAGCCATCTACTAGCTAGTGGGACAATGGGCGACAGCTTGACTAAGCCAAACAATGGACAATATCTAGCTACCAGTCAACAAACCAGGACAATTTGGGAAAAAACCCCCATTTCTGGACTAAAGGAGGGTATTTTTTTGGTGGTCTAGACACACCTGGTACATAGAGGGGGTTGGCGGGCCTTTGGAAGGGGGCAAATCGGTCCGGCGGCCGTGGTGGCGTGTCATTGGTGGGGCGACTCCCACCACTGCTATAAGCACGTTGCGGTTTCGGGGGGGCTCCTTCCCATACACAAAAAGGGGTTAATTTACAAGGACACAATGGAAATTTACTGGAAAAAGTGTGTCCTTTGACAACCAGACAATCTAGCCTTCGTACGCAAAACAAGTGCCTCGATAGTTCAAAGGGGAAATGACTGAACAATTGTTCGATTCATGCCAGATGCGGGTTTAGAGCCCTAGAAAGTGGAGGCTGTTGGAAATTCATCATTTATGGTCAATTTCAAAGAGCCTCCACTTCTTCAGGCCATTCAACACGGAAAGAACAACACTAAAGGGGGAGAAATGGAAATAAAACTGATCAAACTCACCTGTGGGCAGCGGCTTTAGCCTTTCAGCTGGGAGGTTGGAAACTGCAGGCGAATAGGTCCGGAGGAATGTCGCTCCTCTAGGCAGACTAGTGGTGGAACCCATATAATAAGGCGCAGCTTTACCGCCTGCCTGCAACCCGAAAAAACAACCTTGAGGTTAGGTGGTTACATCCATGGGACGTCTAAATGATTCGTTGAAAAAAAAATTCAGAAGAAGCTCAAAAAGCTAAAGAAAGTTTATTCTAAACTCCTCAACGTCTTGGTTGATAAAGAGTTTTTTGAATTTTTCACGCAAGCATCACTTCTAGAGGCCTTTTAGAAACACTCCTACATTCAAAGAACGTTGGTGGGACGTCCCCAGACCGAAAGCTTCACCTTTAATGGACGTTGCAAAGTGTTTCTCATATCAATTGAATTATGTTTGGGGCATTTAAGATCCCAAACCAAACGTTTAAAGAACGTCGCTAGAACTGAAAGGACATTTCGTGAGTTATTTACAACCTGTAACTGAAGTCAGATGCTTTAAGCCTTGCTTGGTATTCCAAATACTTTAGACATAGTATCTTGGCTAAAGGCCCCCTAGGGCCACGAATCTTTGGAATTACATTATTTGGACGTTCTATGAACCTCTAAAGCCAAATGAGGCTTTTTACTGTGGCTTTTTGGAAACAATTTTGCTCTTTCTTGCAAAATCGTTAATAAAGCATTTTTTGAGTCCTAAACACTCGCGCTTTCAAAGGACGTGCCTTGTACGTTTTTAAACCCAAAATGGACCTTTAAAAGACGTTGCGAAATGTTTCTGTGGGTATTTTACTGAAACGCTCTTTGACTTTCTTTGAATCCTAGGCATGAAGTCCTTCAATGACGTCCCATGAACGTACTAAAGACGCCCAGAGGGCAAACTCAACTGATAACAAACGAAATTTTCAGGGTAACTGAATTGGATTGCAAAAGACCGTGAAATCGGACACGCAAGGCCATGAGACGTTAGAATTACATTATCTAGACGTTCTATAAGGCCAAACTGTACACTCGTTGTGACTTTCTGGAACTGTTAACGAGTTCTTGAAACCTTTCCTGCCAGGTCTACTCTCAACTTCTCATTTTCATGTATGAACGTTCCAAGTCGCCTATAAAGAGTTTTTTGAAGGTTTCACGCAAGCACTACTTCTACAGGCCATTTAAAAACAGTCCCACCTTCAAAAAACTTTTTTGGTACGTCCACAGACCGAAAGCTTCACCTTTAAAGGACGTTGCAAAGTGTTTCTCATATCAATTGAATTACTGGTTCTTTGATCGTTAATTAGCTAATTGAAAAAATTGTTTGGGGCATTTAAGACCCAAAACCAAACGTTTAAAGAACGTCGCTAGAACTGAATGCACATTTCGTGAATTATTTGCAACCTGTAACTGAAGTCAGATGCTTTAAGCCTTGCTTGGTGTTGATTGAAAATGCTTTAGATGGAGTATTTTGGCTAAAGGCCCCCTAGGGCCTCAAAACGTCAGAATTACATTAATTGGACGTTCTATGAATCTCTAAAGCCAAATGAGGCTCTTTACTGTGGCTTTTTGGGTACAATTTTGCTCTTTCCAAAAGTTGTAAAATCGTTAGTAAAGCATTTTTTCAGCTCTGGACACTCGCACTTTCAAAGGACGTACTTTGTACATCTTTAAATCCAAAATTGATCATTAAACAGGCGTTGCAAAATGTGTCTGTGGGTATTTTTGTGAGACGCTCTGTGACTTTCCTTGAATCCTTGGCATGAAGTGACGTCCTATGAACGTCCTAAAGACGCCCAGAGTGCAAAATCAACTGTTAACTAACGAAATTTTTGGGGCAACTGAATTGGATTGCAAAAGACCGTGAAACCGTACACATAAGGCCATGAGACGTTAGAATGACATTATCTGGGCGTTCTATAAGGCTAAACTAACACTCGCTGTGACTTTCTGGGAACTTTTGCGGAATTGTTGAAGCCTTTCCTGCCAGGCTTACTCTCGAGTTCTCATTTTGATGAATGAAGTTCCCAAGTCGCCTATTAAGAGTTTTTTGAAGGTTTCACGCAAGCACTATTTCTACCGGCCATTTAGAAACAGTCCTACATTCAAAGAACGTTCGTGGTACGTCCACAGACCGAAAACTTCCCTTTTAATTGACGTTGAAAAGTGTTTCTCACCAATTGAGTTACTCGTTCTTTGATCGTCAATGAACTGAATGGGAAAAAAAGGTTTGAGGCATTTAAGATCCAAAACCAAACATTCAAAGAACGTCACTAGAACTGAATGCATATTTCGTGAATTATTTACAACGTGTAATTGAGCCCAGATGCTTTAAACCTTACCTGGTGTTGATTCCAAAGACTTTAGATAGAGTGCCTTGTCTAAAGGTCTCCTAGGGCCACGAAACGCCAGAATTACATTATTTGGACGTTCTATGAACCTCTAAAGCCAAACGAGGCTCTTTTTTATGCAATTTTGCTTTTTCCAAACGCTTGCAAAATCGGTAATAAAGCATTTTTGACCTCTGGACACTCGCACTTTCAAAAGACGTACTTTGTACGTCTTCAAACCAAAAATTGGACGTTAAACAGACGATTCGAAATGTTTCTGTGTATATTTTAGCGAGACGCTCTTTGATTTTCCTTGAATTCTTGGCACGACGTGACGTCCCATGAACGTGCTAAAGACGCCCAGAGTGCGAACTCAACTGTTAATAAACGAAATTTTTGGGGTAAATGAATTGAATTGCAAAAGACCGTGAAATCGTACGCGTTGTTGCATGAAAGCCCCGATTTTTGGCAAGTTTTGCGTAAAACCGTTCATTTGGAGCTTCCACGACTCACGCTCTAGTTGTTTTTTTCAACGCAATTTCGGGAAAACTCTGAAAGGAAACTTTCACCGATGAGTTTCATTGATCCCTCTGTTTGGGTCAATCAATGCATACATTAAACGGGTTTCGTTGTGCTAAATGAGCTGAATTTTAACGAATGGACTTTCAATTTCTCGCCAGATGATCTAAAGCGTGGTTAATTCGTTTGAAAACTATCGTTAGGTAATGGTTATTAAAACATGAATAGATTAGCAAAAATCACCGGTGTTCTTTTGCACTTTTTCCAAGTACACGCGCTGCTTTTCTCTTAGTTGCTCAAGATTGACCGCAGATGTATGAGCGGGTAACCAATTGCACAAGAGACAGTGAAATGAAGGCGAAGGTTTGGAAATTCGATAAAAAATCAGCACCACAACCAACAAGGAAATGGCACCGAAGCAAAGCCACTTGACCCAGAACCATCACGCACTCATCGTTCTGTTGTTTTGACGATACAGGGGGCGATAAGACGTTTCTTCCAAAGCCAATTTCTTCATTTATGGCGAGTAGTAGAGCGTTTAGTCCAAGCATGGCCATTGCAGGTGTTCCGGTCAAGTTCTTGCGTTCACTCGTGGAGTGAATAGTGATAGTGAACCACTGACTTCATTTTGGCCAGTTGGGCCTTTTGCGACCAGCATGAGCTGAAGACTTTGATGAAGAGAAAAAGGCAAGTTGTAGTTTTACAGCAGTTTTTCAACTAACATAAATCGTCGACGAATGAATGCCTTTGGCTTGGAGAGTCACATTCCTTGAAGCGGCGAATTTCATTATCTACAGGAAATCGGCGTTTTCATTTCCTTTTTCACACTTTTCCCATGCCGAGATGCTCCAATCGCCACTTAAACCAAGTAGAAAGCAGCGAGAATTTCGCCTTTTTTCAGGCAACATGAAATTAACCGGCCTAAAACCCCTAATTTTGCTTGCTTTCGTGCTGCTGATTGAAGATGCCAAAGCCATCATTTCTTCACAAAGTGCAGCCATTTGGGGTGCAGATTTTTACCAGAGTCCCACGAATTGGCCCACAGTCCCGAAGGCTTCGTTCACGCAAAAAGGCTACATTCAGGTGAGCGCTTTTTCAGCCAAAATCAGATTTCTTGGTTTATTTATCACTCTTTTGGTGTTTCAGTTCCTCAAATATGTGGTTGATGTGCCGGAAATCACTGACTACACTTTTTGTCTATGGGTCAAAAGCCACAATCTAACGTACAACCATCCGCTGTTGTCATACTCGAGTAAGTTTAAAGTTTTTCAAAAAATGAAGACCAGCCTGTTCTGCTCTGAAGAATCGCCTTAATAAACCCAAATTTGGATAAAGCGCCATTATTGAGACCATTTAGAAACAGTCCTACATTCAAAGAACGTTTGTGGTACGTCCACAGACCGAAAGCTTCACCTTTAAAGGACGATGCAAAGTCTTTCTCATATCAATTGAATTATTGGTTCTTTGATCGTTAATTAGCTGATTGGAAAAAATTGTTTGGGGCATTTAAGATCCAAAACCAAACGTTTAAAGAACGTTGCTAGAACTGAATGCACATTTTGTGAATTATTTCCAACCTGTAATTGAACCCAGATGCTTTAAACCTTGCCTGGTGTTGATTCCAAAGACTTTATATGAAGTATTTTGGCTAAAGGCTCCCTAAGGCCACGAAACGTCAGAATTACATTATTTGGACGTTCTATGAACCTCTAAAGCCGAATGAGGCTTTTTACTGTGGCTTTTTGGATACAATTTTGCTCTTTCCAAACGCTTGCAAAATCGTTAATAAAGCATTTTTTGAGTCCTGGACACTCGCGCTTTCAAAGGACGTACTTTGTACGTCTTCAATCCCAAAATGGACCGTTAGGCAGACGTCGCAAAATGTTTCTGTGGGTATTTTAGTGAAACGCTCTTTGACTTTCCTTGAAAATGAAGACCAGCCTGTTCTCGTCTGAAGAATCGCCTTAATAAACCCAAATTTGGATAAAACGCCATTATTGAGACCATTTCAATCCCAAAAAAGTGGCAATTAAGACAGAATTTCCCAGTCCCAAACGAACCACTCAAAACCCCTTTTTTGGTGCATTTAGAGCATGTCTATGAAGCGTTTTTTGAAGGTTTCACGCAAGCACTACTTCTACAGGCCATTTAGAAACAGTCCTACATTCAAAGAACGTTTTTGGTACGTCCACAGACCAAAAGATTCACCTTTAAAAGTTTCTCATATCAATTGAATTATGGGCTCTTTGATCGTTAATTAGCTGATTGGAAAAAATTGTTGGGGCATTTAAGATCCAAAACCAAACGTTTAAAGAACGTCTGTAGAACTGAATGCACATTTTGTGACTTGTTTCCTACCTGTAATTGAACCCAGATGCTTTAAAACCTTGCAGGTGTTGATTCCAAAGACTTTATATGAAGTATTTTGCCCCCTATGGCCACGAAACGTCAGAATTACATTATTTGGACGTTCTGTGAACCTCTAAAGCCGAATGAGGCTCTTTACTGTGGCTTTTTGGATACAATTTTGCTCTTTCCAAACGCTTGCAAAATCTTTAATAAAGCATTTTTTGAGTCCTGAACACTCGCGCTTTCAAAGGACGTACTTTGTACGTCTTCAATCCCAAAATGGACCGTTAGGCAGACGTCGCAAAATGTTTCTGTGGGTATTTTAGTGAAACGCTCTTTGACTTTCCTTGAAAATGAAGACCAGCCTCCTCTGGTCTGAAGATTCGCCTTAATAAACCCAAATTTGCATAAAACGCCATTATTGAGACCGTTTCAAACCCCGAAAAGTGGCAATTAAGACAGGATTTCCCAGTCCCAAACGTACCACTCAAAACCCCTTTTTTTGGTGCATTTAGAGCATGTCTATGAAGAGTTTTTTGAAGGTTTCACGCAAGCACTACTTCTACAGGCCATTTAGAAACAGTCCTACATTCAAAGAACGTTTGTGGTACGTCCACAGACCGAAAGCTTCACCTTTAAAAGTTTCTCATATCAATTGAATTATGGGTTCTTTGATCGTTAATTAGTTGATTGGAAAAAATTGTTTGGGGATTTAAGATCCAAAACTAAACGTTCAAAGAACGTCGCTAGAACTGAATGCACATTTTGTGAATTATTTCCAACCTGTAATTGAACCCAGATGCTTTAAACCTTGCCTGGTGTTGATTCCAAAGACTTTATTTGAAGTATTTTGCCCCCTATGGCCACGAAACGTCAGAATTACATTATTTGGACGTTCTATGAACCTCTAAAGCCGAATGAGGCTCTTTACTGTGGCTTTTTGGATACAATTTTGCTCTTTCCAAAGGCTTGCAAAATCGTTAATAAGGTATTTTTTGAGCTCTGGACACTCGCACTTTCAAAGGACGTACTTTGTACGTCTTCAATCCCAAAATGGACCGTTAGGCAGACGTCGCAAAATGTTTCTGTGGGTATTTTAGTGAAACGCTCTTTTTCTTTCCTTGAAAATGAAGACCAGCCTGTTCTGGTCTGAAGATTCGCCTTAATAAACCCAAATTTGGATAAAACGCCATTATTGAGACCGTTTCAAACCCCGAGAAGTGGCAATTAAGACAGAATTTCCCAGTCCCAAACGTACCACTCAAAACCCCTTTTTTTGGTGAATTTAGAGCATGTCTATGAAGAGTTTTTTGAAGGATTCACGCAAGCACTACTTCTACAGGCCATTTAGAAACCGTCCTACATTCAAAGAACGTTTGTGGTACGTCCACAGACCGAAAGCTTCACCTTTAAAAGTTTCTCATATCAATTGAATTATGGGTTCTTTGATCGTTAATTAGCTGATTGGAAAAAATTGTTTGGGGCATTTAAGATCCAAAACCAAACGTTTAAAGAACGTCGCTAGAACTGAATGCACATTTTGTGAATTATTTCCAACCTGTAATTGAACCCAGATGCTTTAAACCTTGCCTGGTGTTGATTCCAAAGACTTTATATGAAGTATTTTGCCCCCTATGGCCACGAAACGTCAGAATTACATTATTTGGACGTTCTATGAACCTCTAAAGCCGAATGAGGCTCTTTACTGTGGCTTTTTGGATACAATTTTGCTCTTTCCAAAGGCTTGCACAATCGTTAATAAAGTATTTTTTGAGCTCTGGACACTCGCACTTTCAAAGAACGTACTTTGTACGTCTTCAATCCCAAAATGGACCGTTAGGCAGACGTCGCAAAATGTTTCTGTGGGTATTTTAGTGAAACGCTCTTTTTCTTTCCTTGAAAATGAAGACCAGCCTGTTCTGGTATGAAGATTCGCCTTAATAAACCCAAATTTGGATAAAACGCCATTATTGAGACCATTTCAATCCCAAAAAAGTGGCAATTAAGACAGGATTTCCCAGTACCAAACGAACCACTCAAAACCCCTTTTTTGGTGCATTTAGAGCATGACAAAGAGCGCTTGATCCGCGTATGGATTTCCCCGCATGGAACCCACATCAACTTGGAACTGATGGGATCGAGAGCATTCACTATTTCGTCAAAAATAGTGGAGAACCAATGGAACCATCTGTGCCAGTCCTGGTCCTCCCATAGGGGCACCTGGGCGTTTTACTTGAACGGGAAACTCCACTCTTCGGGCCATCGGGCGATGGTAACGAACATTTAACTATCAGCTGCCTCCAACTGGGGAAAAACTTTGGCTTTTCAGCTGAGGAATGCCCGAATACCTTCCGGAGGCGACTTGGTGGTTGGACAAGAATACACCGACTTCGATAAGGGGTTGGACGATGGGATCGAAGGCGATATTTCGGGCTTCAATTTGGTGCTTTCCTCCACCTTCAGCAGGAAGCACGATTTGCTCCAGAGGCAAACCTGGGAGGGTGCCACTCACAAGCCCTTGGGCATGCTTCTAGTGGAACTTAGCCAGAACTGTGGGCTGTTGAGGGGCGCCCCATTGAGTGGAAAGGGAGTGTTGGTCAGTTGGACCAAAACGGACGTGAGGGTGTTTGGTGGCGCCACCCTGAAGATGACTGCACCATTTTGTGCCCAGAAACGGTGACTTTGGGACTTCTACCAGTGCCATTTAAGTTGGGGGAACTTATACGTAATATAGTGGGATTCTAGTCTGCATTTTAAAAAACTGAACTTTAATTCGCCCTTAAGGATCATGTCCTGATCAAAACTGTTCCTTTCATGTTCTGTCTTTGAGGCAAAAATCGGTATTTTAAACCTTGGCGGATGATACGACACTGACCCAACACGTTTATCATTAAACGCACACAATCCGTGATATAAACGTTATCGTAAAATCCGCCTTGGTAATCGAGTCGTCGATAAATTTCGGGAGTTTGTCGATGTCGGTGTTGAGTGCTTAATAAATTAACATTAACAACATACGAGCGACTGCATTGGCAAAGTGTCGATATCCCGTTGAGAATGAACCGCAATCTATCGATCTTTGTGACCTTTTGCAATGTTAAAAATACCTTATCATTATTCATTCACGTCCGGAATTTCCATCCAGTTATTTTCAAAGTTGCCTGGACTGGATACACTGCTCAACAGAAAACATGACTCTCGAAACTTGTCTATTTCAAGAGCGCTAGACACTGTTGCGGTTGACTGGTTTATTCGGACTTTTTCGGCAACGTTTCGCTTGGGCTATCGTCAACCGTTTTCAGAGTTTGCCGGACAAATTGTCGAGGTTTTCGGAGTCAAGTGCGTTCGACAGACTCTGAAATTTTCAAGTTCCTGCTCGCTCTCGATCGGAAGTTATACATTTTTATAGGAGCGGCTGCAATCGCGTGAAAACATACATTTTGAGAGCAACATTTACAAAGAGCGCAAAAATTGGCTTCTCATGCTATTTCAATGAAATTTTCCAGGGTTTGAACTACAAGTGTTCTTGATCGACCCTGAAAGTATCAAGTTGCTACTCGTCGCAGATCGAAAGGTATGATTTTTTATAGGAGCGGCTGCAATCGCGTGAAAACATACATTTTGAGAGCAACATTTACAAAGAGCGCAAAAATTGGCTTCTCATGCAATTTCGATGAAAATTTCCAGGGTTTGAACTACAAGTGTTCTAGATCGACTCTGAAAATCTCAAGTTGCTACTCGTTGCAGATCGAAAGTTATGATTTTTTATAGGAGCGGCTGCAATCGCGTGAAAACATGAAATCAAACAAAACTTGAAAATCTCAAGTTGCCACTCGACTCAGCGCAGCAACCGCCTCTGAAGATGCCAGGCACTGTCGAAACGTCAGGAAACAACCATTTTCTCTACTGCCTAACAGCCGGACACAATCTCCAGTTTTGAGCAGTGTATAAATGATGAATCCCCCCATGAAAACTTCTGCCGTAGGAATTGTCGTCCACGTGCTACGTTTCGGAAAACTTCTCGGAAAAACGCTAAAAAAAACTTCCGGACGCTCATGAAGCAGCGACGTCGTTTCGGCAATCGACGTTGCCGTCATCAGTGACGTCACTCGTCCTCCAAGCTGCGTCCAATCGGAGGCCAGTAGAAGCCAGTGGCGTCGCCCCAAACTCTTTGCGCTTGCCAGTTTTCGTTCTCGTTCCACACCTCTGTTGGCAGCGGCATGTCTAGCACAAACTCCATCGATCTCTGCCAACTTCCGGGCTCAAGAACTTCCACTTTCCCATCGGACGGCATGGACGCATGTTTTGCCGCTTTCGACAAGAACTGGTAACTTATTTCCGCATTATTTATCACTTGAATATTCACAGCACGGTAGTTGTTGATACACATGTGAAATGTTGTATGCACTGACGTGCTGGATGCCGAGTTTTAGATGAATATTCACTGTAGTTGTTGCTTTTACCAGTGGCGTTTCATTGGGGGAATATAGAATGGGACATTTTTTCCCCTTGTATTGTTGGAAGAACCGGAAGTTTAGAATAATTGCATGGACTGATTAGTCGACGCTTTAGTGGATGAACTTCCGGTTCCTGAAGTCAGAAACGATCTTGGGGTTCTTTCTTATCGTTCTTTCTTCCGTTCGAAGTTTCGTCTTCAGCCGAAGAATGCAATTTTTGGCGTTTTCTTCGGTGCTTTTCATTGGCTGCTGTTCATAGCGTGGTTTATCAAATATCTTCAAGTTTTTCTTTGGCTTCTTCTATTTGCCTCTATGCTTCACTTTAGGGTTCCTAATTTGCTGCCACTTTGAATTCTTCACCAAATTTAGTGGTCCAAGTTTTTCAGTGCTTCTTTTCATATCGATGTTTTTTAAATTTCTGCCAGATTCACTTCGACATTTTCTAGCGATTTCCTCCGTCTTCAGCTGAATATTGCAACTTTCTTCCTTCTTGGAATTTTTCTTCCTTCCCATTTTGGTGTCCTTCTTCTTCCCATGTTGGTCTCGGTTAAACGTTTTCAAACTTCTCTTCAGCATATTCAGCGGTTTCGTCATTTACCCAAATACGATCTTCTTTACTCGCTTTAGCAAAAAGCTCTGTCTATTGACTTTAAGGTTCTTCCTTCGCTTTCTTCAACTTGGATTTCTTCTGATTTGAAAATTTCCCACCAGCTGAACATTGCAACTTTTTGCATTGTCTTCTGTTAGTTTGGTCTTCATTGTTCATCATTGCTTCTTCTCATGCTAGCGTCTATTAAACGATTTCCAGCTTCTCTTGAGCATCTTCAGTGATTTCTTCATTATCCCAAGTAAGATCTTCTCCATTCGCTTCAGCAAAAAGCTCTGTCCATCGACTTTCAGATTCTTTCTTTCCATTGAACTTTAATTTCTTCCGCTTTGAAGATTTGCCACCAGCTGAGTATTGAAATTTTTTGCGTTGTCTTCTGTTAGTTTAGTCTTCAATGTTCTTCATTGCTTCTTCCCATTTTGGTGTCCATTAAACGTTTTCAAGCTACTCTTCAGCATCTTCAGCGGTTTCTTCATCAAGTCAAAAACTCTTCTCTACTTGCTTCGTTGCCTCGCTCTGACACATGGTTTAGGCTGCTGATTTTGCGTTCTTCGGTATCTTTGAACGTAGCTTCTTCTGTTTTAAACCAAACTTTGCGTTCTCTTCCGTTAATTTGGTCTTCAATGTTCTTCATTGCTTCATCCCATTTTGGGGTCAATTAAACGTTTCCAAGCTTCTCTTCGGCATTTAAGCGCTTTCTTCATCAAGTCAAGAACAGTATTCTCTGCTTGCTTCGTTGTCTCGCTCTGGCACATGGTTTTGGCTGCTGATTTTTGCGTGCTTCCTTATCTTTGAACTTAGCTTCTTCTGTTTTAAAGCAATCTTTTGCGTTCTCATCTGTTAAATTGGTCTTCAATGTTCTTCACTGTTTCTTTCCATTTTGGTGTCCATTAAACGTTTTCAAGCTACTCTTCAGCATCTTCAGCGGTTTCTCCATCAAGTCGAAAACATTCTTCTCTATTTGCTTCGTTGTCTCGCTTTGGCACATGGTTTTGGCTGCTGATTTTTGCGTTTTTCCTTATCTTTGAACTTAGCTTCTTCTGTTTTAAAGCAACCTTTTGTGTTCTCTTCTGTTAATTTGGTCTTCAATGTTTTTCATTGTTTCTTTCCATTTTGGTGTCCATTAAACGTTTTCAAGCTTCGCTTCACCTTCTTCAGCGGTTTCTTCATCAAGTCCGAAACTCTTCTCTACTTGCTTCGTTGTCTCGCTCTGGCACATGGTTTAGCCTGCTGATTTTCCCGTTCTTCCTTATCTTTGAACGTAGCTTCTTCTGTTTTAAAGCAAACTTTTGCGTTCTCTTCTGTTAATTTGGTCTTCAATGTTCTTCTTTGCTGCTTCCCATTTTGAAGTCCATTAAACGTTTTCAAGCTTCTCTTTGGCATCTCCAGCGCTTTCTTCATCAGGTCAAACACAATCTTCTCTACTTGCTTCGTTGTCTCACACTGGCACATGGTTTCGGCTTGCGCATTGTGATTTTTGCGTTCTTCCGTGTCTTTGAACGTAGCTTCTTCTGTTTTAAAGCAACCTTTTGCGTTCTCTTCTGTTAATTTGGTCTTCAATGTTCTTCATTGCTTCTTCCCATTTTGGTGTTCATTAAACGTTTTCAAGCTACTCTTCAGCATCTTCAGCGGTTTCTTCATCAAGTCGAAAACATTCTTCTCTGCTTGCTTCGTTGTCTCGCTCTGGCACATGGTTTTGGCTGCTGATTTTTGCGTGTTTCCTTATCTTTGAACTTAGCTTCTTCTGTTTTAAAGCAATCTTTTGCGTTCTCATCTGTTAAATTGGTCTTCAATGTTCTTCACTGTTTCTTTCCATTTTGGTGTCCATTAAACGTTTTCAAGCTACTCTTCAGCATCTTCAGCGGTTTTCTTCATCAAGTCAAAACCATTCTTCTCTACTTGCTTCGTTGTCTCGCTCTGGCACATGGTTTAGCCTGCTGATTTTTGCGTTCTTCCTTACCTTTGAACGTAGCTTCTTCTGTTTTAGAGCAACCTTTTGCATTCACTTCTGTTAATTTGGTCTTCAATGTTTTCATTGTTTCTTTCCATTTTGGTGTCCATTAAACGTTTTCAAGCTTCGCTTCAGCATCTTCAGCGGTTTCTTCATCAAGTTCGAAACTCTTCTCTACTTGCTTCGTTGTCTCGCTCTGGCACATGGTTTAGCCTGCTGATTTTTGCGTTCTTCCTTACCTTTGAACGTAGCTTCTTCTGTTTTAGAGCAACCTTTTGCATTCACTTCTGTTAATTTGGTCTTCAATGTTCTTCATTGTTTCTTTCCATTTTGGTGTTCATTAAACGTTTTCAAACTTCTCTTTGGCATCTTCAGCGGTTTCTTCATCAGTTCAAAAACATTCTTCTATGCTTGCTTCGTTGTCTCGTTCGGGCAAGTGGTTTCGGCTGCTGATTTTTGGGTTCTTCCGTGTCTTTGAACGTAGCCTCTTCTGTTTTAAAGCAACCTTTTGCGTTCTCTTCTGTTAATTTGGTCTTCAATGTTCTTAACTGCTTCTTTCCATTTTGGTGTCCGTTAAACGTTTTCAAGCCTCTCTTCAGCATCTTCAGCGGTTTCTTCATCAAGTCAAAACCATTCTTTTCTACTTGCTTCGTTGTCTCGCTCTAGCACATGGTTTTGGCTGCTGATTTTTGCGTTTTTTCTTATCTTTGAACTTGAAGAAGCCACTTCTTCTGTTTTAAAGCAAACTTTTGCGTTCTCTTCTGTTAATTTGGTCTTCAATGTTCTTAACTGCTTCTTTCCATTTTGGTGTCCGTTAAACGTTTTCAAGCCTCTCTTCAGCATCTTCAGCGGTTTCTTCATCAAGTCAAAACCATTCTTTTCTACTTGCTTCGTTGTCTCGCTCTGGCACATGCTTTCGGCTGCTGGTCTTTGCGTTCTTCCTTATCCTTGAACGTAGCTTCTTCTGTTTTAAAGCAAACTTTTGCGTTCTCTTCTGTTACTTCGGCCTGCAATGTTCTTCATTGCTTCTCTCCTTATTGGTGTCTATTAAACTTTATTCAACTTCTCTTCAGCATATTCAGGAGTTTCTTCATTAACCCAGACACAATCTCTGCTGGTTTCTATGTCTTCCTTTATCGACTTTCGGCTCCTCCTTTATCTTGAAACTTTGAAGTTTCCTGTTCGAAAGATTGATTAAATTAGATCTTTACTGTTCCTTGTAGCATAGTTTCGATCACGCGAAACTCAACCCTTTTCAGCCCTTAAGCGCTAAAATTGACGCTGTAATTTGGGCACTCATTTCATCGATTTGGGGCGTCGAGAATTAGGTCAGTTCTTGTGATACCTCGTGCCAACTTCAAGCGAATTAAGTGTGTTGTCTTTAATTACGCCGTTCCTCAGCGCTTCATTTTCCAATCTTGGAAATTAATTGGCCTCATTGAACACTATTCAGCGACAAAGTCACTTCCATTTCTTCCAGCGACGGCTGGCTGAACTATGGGGAGTTTAAGGAACTGTGCAAAGCTCTTTTTCGGGACGCCAAAGGAAACTCGTACACAGTAAAGGACAGCTGGCTGAAGGAAATTTTCGATATTTTTGACCGAAACCTGGATGGCAACATTGATAGGGAGGAATTCGCCTTTTGCTGGAACAACTGGATTAAAACGGTAAGTCTCTGGCTGGAGGTTGCCAGGTTGTGATTGGGAACTTTCCAGATTGTTAAGCCAGTTAGTGCGCTATTGGTGATAGATGTCCAGAACGACTTCATTTGCGGAACTCTGGACATTCGGAACTGTGCGGCCAGACACAATGGGGAGGACGTTGTCCAGCCGATCAACAATCTTCTGGACACTGTGCAGTTTGATGCGATTTTTTACTCATTTGACTGGCATCCAGAGGACCACGTTTCCTTCATCGATAACGTGCAGTAAGGCCTCACTTTCCCCAAACTGGCAATATATCTAAGTGTGCTGTTTCCGTAGCTTAAGACCATTCCATTCCTCCAGTCCGGTTAAGCCCGACCAGGCCAGAGTCTACGACACTGTGAAGTTCGATGGTGACCCGCCTCGAACCCAGAAACTCTGGCCGAGGCATTGCGTGCAGAACACCTGGGGCAGCGAGCTGCACAAAGACCTCAAGGTAAACGTACCCGCTGCTTACCTTCACCCCCACTAAATGGTAAGCTTGGCAGGTGGCCGCCAATGCGGTTAAAATCTACAAGGGCACCAATCCGGAAATCGACTCCTACTCGGCCTTTTGGGACAACTCGAAGCTGACCGATACGAAAATGGAGGCGCAGCTGAAGCTGCGCAATGTCACCGATGTCTATGTGTGTGGCATTGCCTACGATGTTTGCGTTGGTAAGCTTCGCGATAGGAATCAAGCTGAGGTGAAGCTGACTGGGTTTGTTCAGGCGCAACAGCTGCAGACGCAATTGTGAGCGGCTTCAGAACAATCCTGCTGGACGACTGCTGTCGAGGAGTGGATCTGCTGGACATTGAGAAAACCAAGGAGAACATCCTGGGGAACAATGGGCTGATTGCCACTTCGGAAGAAGTGGAGGATTTGGTGAAAGGAGTCGACCGGCGAGTGGAGCTCGGATACAAACTGGCCCTCGATCTGTCCAAGAGACTTGCCAGTTCCAAACAAACTGTTTAGGACTTTGCGTTGAAAAAACACTTGGTATATTTCCTTCCAGATTTTCCTAAATTTGCCCAGTTGAGAATCTAGAGCCTGTAGGGCGATTCTAGTTTCATGGAAGCTTCAATGCTTGTCTGCTCCGAGGAGGTTGACATGTTCTTCTTCCCAGGAGGCAAAGGGTTAAAAAATCACGAAAAATATACTGGGTGTTGCATGAGTGTGAGTCCACTGTACATTCAAGCAGCTCTATTACTTAAGGTTGTACTTATTGGGCGATTAAAGTCGATTTTTCTTTAACGACTTTTGCTTCATTTATCTGGGCTAGACTAATCGGTTTTTCACTCAACTGTAACGAATCGAATCGGACTCAATGCTAAGCATGTACGTGTCTTCGGGCCACTTTCACCTAATTTGGTCCACACCAATTTTGAAGCGAAATATCTGGCGTAATCGAATTACGACCGCTTTAATTGGTTGGAAAAGTACGATTTTGGATGGCAAGTTCAAGACGTTTTCCGTTCAATGTTAACTGGTTTGGGACGCCCTAAGTGCAACAGGCTGGAAATGAGGGAGGTTTTTCGTTTTTAAAGTGACACAAATTGACTGCGAGTTCTTGGTTCTAAGGTTTCGCTAGCATGGATGGCTGCCATCTTCATAGGTGTGTTCGCTTTGGCGGCAAACATAGGACCAAATTCTTATAGTCGAAAGCAACAGATGAGAAACTCATTAGTTGGCATTGTTTTGTTGCTTTAGGGCCAGTGTCGTGCCCGTAGGGCTCAGCACAACTTCTGCACCCACAATTTGCTGGTAAAACTTTGAAAATTCGACAGTTTCAGGACGATTTAATGCGAAAGTTTTGACGAATCCTTCGGATCTTAAGTCTCTTCTAAAACTTGAAACTTGAACGGTTAAAAGATGATTTAGTTCGATAGTTGTGCCGAGCCCTTCGGGCACGACACTGTTCCAGAGCAACAGAAGATAAACTCATTATTTGACAGTGTTTTGTTGCTTTAAGGCCAGTGTCGTGCCCCTAGGGGTCGGCACAACTTCTGCACCCACAAATTCCTGGTGAAAATTTGAAAATTCAACAGTTTAAGGACGATTTAATGCGAAAGTTTTGACGAATCCTTCGGATCTTGATTCTCTTCTAAAACTGGAAACTTGAACGGTTTAAAGATGCTTTAATTCGAATGTTGTGCCGAATTCTTCGGGCACGACACTGTTCGAGAGCAAGAGAAGGGAAACTCATTAGTTGGCAGTGTTTTGTTGCTTTAGGGTCAGTGTCGTGCCCGTAGGGCTCGGCACAACTTCTGCATCAACAAATTCCTGGTAAAAAATTGAAAATTCGACAGTTTAAAGACGATTTAATGCGAAAGTTTTGACGGAATTCCTTCGGATCTTGAATATCTTCTAAAACTTGAAACTGAACGGTTTAAAGATGAATTTAATTCGAATGTTGTGCCGAGTCCTTCTGGCACGGACACTGTTCGAGAGCAACAGAAGATAAACTCATTAGTTGGCAGTGTTTTGTTGCTTTAGGGCCAGTGTCGTGCCCGTAGGGCTCTGCACAACTTCTGCATCAAGAAATTACTGGTAAAAATTTGAAAATTCGACAGTTCAGGACGATTTAAATGCAAAAGTTTTGACGAATTCTTCGGATCTTAAGTCTCTTCTAAAACTTGAACGGTTAAAAGATGATTTAATTCGATTGTTGTGCCGAGCCCTTCGGGCACGACACTGTTCGAGAGCAACAGAAGAGAAACTCATTAGTTGGCAGTGTTTTGTTGCTTTAGGGCCAGTGTCGTGCCCGTGGGGCTCGGCACAACTTCTGCATCAACAAATTCCTGGTAAAAATTTGAAAATTCGACAGTTTAAGGACGATTTAATGCGAAAGTTTTGACGAATCCTTCGGATCTTAAGTCTCTTCTAAAACTTGAAACTTGAACGGTTTAAAGATGATTTAATTCGATTGTTGTGCCGAGCCCTTCGGGCACGACACTGTTCGAGAGCAAGAGAAGAGAAACTCATTATTTGCAGTGTTTTGTTGCTTTAGGGCCAGTGTCGTGCCCGTAGGGCTCGGCACAACTTCTGCACCAACAAATTACCTGGTAAAAATTTGAAAATTCGACAGTTTAAGGACGATTTAATGCGAAAGTTTTGACGAATTCTTCGGATCTTAAGGCTCTTCTAAAACTTGAAACTTGAACGGTTAAAAGATGATTTAATTCGATTGTTGTGCCGAGCCCTTCGGGCACGACACTGTTCGAGAGCAACAGAAGATAAACTCATTAGTTGGCAGTGTTTTGTTGCTTTAGGGCCAGTGTCGGACCCGTAGGGCTCGGCACAACTTCTGCACCCACAAATACCTAGTAAAAATTTGAAAATTCAACAGTTTAAGGACGATTTAAAGTGAAAGTTTTGACGAATTCTTCGGATCTTAAGTCTGTTTTAAAACTTGAAACTTGAACGGTTTGAAGACGATTTAATTCGATTGTTGTGCCGAGCCCTTCGGGCACGACACTGTTCGAGAGCAACAGAAGATAAACTCATTATTTGGCAGTGTTTTGTTGCTTTAGGGTCAGTGTCGTGACAGTAGGGCTCGGCACAACTTCTGCATCAACAAATTCCTGGTAAAAATTTGAAAATTCGACAGTTTAAGGGCGATTTAATGCAAAAGTTTTGACGAATTCTTCAGATCTTAAGTCTCTTCTGAAACTTGAAACTGGAACGGTTTAAAGATGATTTAATCCGAATGTTGTGCCGAGCCCTTCGGGCACGACACTGTTCGAGAGCAACAGAAGAGAAACTCATTCGTTGGCAGTGTTTTGTTGCTTTAGGGCCAGTGTCGTGCCCGTAGGGCTCGGCACAACTTCTGCATCAACAAATTCCTGGTAAAAATTTGAAAATTCGACGGTTTCAGGACGATTTAATGCGAAAGTTTTGACGAATTTTTCCGATCTTAAGTCTCTTCTAAAACTTGAAACTTGAACGATTTTAAGACGATTTAATTCGAATGTTGTGCCGAGCCCTTCGGGCACGACACTGTTCGAGAGCAACAGATGAGAAACTCATTATTTGACAGTGTTTTGTTGCTTTAAGGCCAGTGTCGTGCCCCTAGGGCTCGCCACAACTTCTGCATCAACAAATTCCTGGTAAAAAATTGAAAATTCGACAGTTTAAAGACGATTTAATGCGAAAGTTTAGGCGAATTCTTCGGATCTTGAATCTTTTCCATAGTTTCCTCCGATATTCTAGGGAAAGTTGCCTTTAATAATCCCAGCAAATGCACTCGATTTGAATGCATTTTCATTGCTCAAGTGCAAAAAGCCTCGACAAATCACTACAACAATCGCCAGTCATCTTTTACGTGACTAATTCCCATGCCTGGCAGTCTTGCTACTTTTAAGGCGATTTTTCGATTTTTCTTGTTCACTTCAAGCACTCTCGACTAGACATGGAAAAAATGTCGTGAGAGAATCCCCTTAGCTTGAATTCCATTCAATTGTTGCATGGCTTTTTACATGAGCAAACAGCACTAATTACATGTTGAAAGCACTTATGCAAGTGTTAACAAATTCGCTGTTTCTCGCCCAATCAGGGACAGATTTTTAATTAATTTCTATTGAAACGGGCGTGGTGAACTAGGGTGAGAATCTACCAGATGCAACAAAGTGTCAATATTCCTTCGAAATTAAAAGATTTATGCTTGTGAAATATGAAAGGATTGAAATTCATTTATGTCCGCGTGAGGGCAAATTTAAAATGAGCGGAACAAGGAAGGCGCCTTAAAGCATGCAAGGGAAAAGGACGAAACATTCGCCACAGTCGTTGGCATGGCAATCAACAGGAGGCGGAGCCTAAAGCACACTCATCATCCCATCTCATTCCAGCAGAGAGTTTCGGCCAGCTGCCTTGTTGCACTCACAAGCAAGTGGTCTGTAATTGTCTGCCTGACATTCCGATTATCCAATCCGTCGAATGAAATCCTTCAGCGGTCAGAAACCGTGCGATTTGCGTAAGAAAAAAATTATGTCACACATCGAAGCATGTTCGCTTCCGGGATTTCGACGGCGCATTCAAATCACCGTAATGCGAGAAATTCGACCAGGAAATGATTGCGAAACTCGTTTTTCTTCAAGCTTTTTTGGGGTTGATAGTGAACTTGAGTGGTGGATTGGGGATTCAGCAGACGAAAGACACTCACACTGAAAAAGTGGGGAATGAGTTGCATGTTTTGTCGGGCATTCTTGGGATTAAAACCGCGGTGTAAAGTCGAGTAATGAGGCCTAAGGTATTAGCTAATGTTAATATAGAAAATGGCAATTTGCCTTATTGTTAAAAGAGAGACAGTGCAAAGGCTGGCTGACACCAAATACTGGCAACTCACGTAACAGTCACCTAATAACACTGTTCTTTATAGAATGGACAACTTGCAAAATCATAATGACAGGGCCCGATTTTTTCAAATGGAATTTAGTGCCGCCTTTTTTGCCGGTTTCTTGCCATTATGCCATGAGAGAATGGAAGGGAAGAAACAGTTCAATCCCCAACTGGGAATGTTAATTAATCCATAGCAAACGCAACATGTTTTCACAATTAACTATCTAGTTCAGCAGGGAGTTCCAGTTGTAAATGTCCGGTTTAGGAGATTTTGGGCGATGCCCATACAAAACTAATGGCTTTGCTTGCGCAACTTTTTACGTCTAGCTTAGTCCAAATTCAGGTCAGTTCAACCTGCGCAAAAATGCGCCGATACCAAAGTCTTAAGATCGATATCGGAATAATGACCAATCTCCCAGAGACAATACGCGCTCCACTTAGCCGTATGATGGATAGTTTAATGGAAACGATAGGAATCGGCTTGCTTTGGCCGAGAATCGGTCCGATTTTCATCTCTTCTTTTTCTATAATAGGACCTAGTCCGTTGCGTTTAGCTCCTTAGCCCCTGCGGGACTGTCCCTGCGCCTCCAACTCCAGCTGTCATTCTTCCTCTTCTCTTCTTCCTTCCTTAGTCTTAATTCCGTCCATTCTAGATGATTTCTTCATAGAAGTGTTATCGAAATTTCGGAGCAATTAGTCGCCCCATAAACCGCGCCCTAATGTTTTTAGAAAGCTTCTTGTTGTGTAATCCTTCGAGTGCGCGATGCTTATCCTTGTAATAGGCGTAGATATTCAACATATATCGATACATACTTGGTTGAATCGTTTTACATGTGCAGCCTTAAAAATGATTTATAATCCTGTCGCTTTTGGACCGTCTTTACACTCTTGTTCTAGATAGATGCACATGGGAAAGTGAGTTCGCATGTTGGGTAATCGATAGTTGATTTGAATTTTCCTTGCGTTCACTCACTGATCGTCTGTTTGTCTTTGCGGAGGATTTTATTGAGGAAATGGGACTTTTTTCCACTCCCAAAACGGAGATTTGCAGTTCCAACGGCTGTTTCTGGGTCGTTTTTACATAAATTTTCTCAAAAGCCGATTGGAATATGGATTGATTGTTTGGCCTTCGTCAATATCACTGCATTATTAAACTTCCGTTCTTTGCAGACAGTTACTTATGTTATTAAATGGGGTTTTTGCAATTTACTGTTGTGGGAAGCCGTTATGGGGAATTTCTGTGATTTCCGGAAGTATTTCGGAGCACTTGGGCATAAAAAAAGCGCAAATATTTCCAAAATCGTCTCTGATAACGGAATTCTGAGAACGCCAATGAAATAAAGGGTTCAAACTGCTTAAAACAGCTTCTGTTGACTTTTTCTCTTCAGGGGCTGGTAGGGGAGCTATTGGGAATGTTGGCATTTCAAACAGGCCAAGTTTTCTCCATTTGGGGCTCAATTGCGGGTTTTTTTTGACCCCCAAATGGGCTCTTTTGTGTTCAATGTGACGAAAGAATCGAAAAACGTTATTTGAGTGAAAATAAATCGGTTTGGGGGAGATTCGGGGGATTTATCGAGCTTTGAAGATTCAGCCTCCTGAAGACATTAAGTGTTTCTTCCATAAGAAACTCGCTGTCAAAAAAAAATGTTGAAATTTATTTTTTTTTTGATCGAAGAAATTGTCAGGTCCAATCAGGATTTTTGCCGATTTTCACATTTTATTTTTTTCGTCCAAAACCAATCTTGGCAAAAAGTGCTCTTGATCAAATATTCGGCGGATACCAAAGTAATCAGGGGTCATTTTTTCAGAGTTGTTCCATAAACCGTTTTTGAGGTAATTCTAAAAACGTTGTTTCCAAAGGAAACCCAAATTTCTCCAAAACCGAAAACGATAGAGAAATTGCGAGAACACTGCTAGATAAAGGAAGCAAATTTCTATAAAAACTGTGGTATTCAATTTTTACCGAAAATCCATAATAAGCGAGTTACGGGCAAATTTGTGGCCTTAAGTCGAATTCCGAAAAAAAATCGAAATATAGTGCATTTTAAACCAGAAAATTTGAGGCAAATCATATGAATTTCATCCAGTGTCGTGCCCACAGGGTTCGGCACAACTTCAAAATCCATTAAGCTCTAATGTAATTGTTGTGCCGAGCCCTTTGGGCACGACACTGGTTTCAATACAAAGAAAACCTTCCAAACTCTGTGATTTTGAGATTGTTCTTCGTGTCAAACTAGTGTCCTGCCCGAAGGGCTCGGCACAACAAATACATTAGAATATAATGAATTTTGAAGTTGTGTCGAGCCCTTCGGACACGACACTGGTTTAGCGCGAAAAATTATCTGAAAATCCCAGATTTCGGAAGGTTTTTAAGTATTGAAACAAGTGTCGTGCCCGAAGGGCTCGGAACAACCAATACATTTCAGTTTAATGGATTGTGAACTTGTGCCGAGCCCTTCGGCACGACAGTGGTTTGACACGACAAACAATCTCAAAATCACAGAGTTCGGAAGGTTTTTTTTGTATTCAAACCGGTGTCGCGCCCGAAGGGCTCGGCACAACAAATACATTTGAGTTTAATGGATTGTGAACTTGCGCCGAGACCTTCGGGCACGACAGTGGTTTGACACGACAAACAATCTCAAAATCACAGAGTTCGGAAGGTTTTTTTTGTATTCAAACCAGTATCGTTCCCGAAGGGCTCGGCACAACAATTATATTTGAGTTTAATGGATTTTGAACTTGTGCCGAGCCCTACGGGCACGACTACTGATTTGACACTTAAAAGAATCGCAAAATTACTGAGTTCGGAAGGTTACTTTGTATTGAAACCAGTGTCGGCTCGGTTTCGGACTCGGCACAACTTCAAAATCGATTAAACTCTAATGTATTTGTTGTGCCGAGCCCTTCGGGCACGACACTGATTTGAATGCAAAAAAACCTTCCAAACTGTCTGATTTTGAGATTCTTTTTCTTGTCAAACCAGTGTCGTGCCCGAAGGGCTCGGTACAACTTCAAAATCTATTAAACTCAAATGTATTTGTTGTGCCGAGCCCTTCTGGAACGAGACTGGTTTGAATACAAAGAAAACCTTTCAAACTCTGTAATTTTGAGATTGTTCTTCGTGTCAAACCAGTGTCGTGCCCGAAGGGCTCGGCACAACAAATACATTAGAGTTTAATGGATTTAGAAATTTTACCGAGCCCTTCGGGCACGACACTGGTTTGACAAGAAAAAGAATCTCAAAATCAGACAGTTTGTAAGGTTTTTTTGCATTTAAACCAGTGTCGTGCCCGAAGGGCTCGGCACAACAAATACATTAGAGTTTAATCGATTTTGAAGTTGTGCCTAGCTCGAAACCGAGCCGACACTGGTTTCAATACAAGATAACCTTCCAAACTCTGTAATTTTGATATTCTTTTAAGTGTCAAATTAGTGTAGTGCCCGTAGGGCTCGGCACAAGTTCAAAATCCCTTGAACTCAAATATAATTGATGTGCCGAGCCCTTCGGGAACGATACTAGTTTGAATACAAAAAAAATCGTCCGAACTCTGTGATTTTGAGATTGTTTTCGTGTCAAACCAGTGTCGCGTCCCTAGGGCTCGGCACAACTTCAAAATCGATTAAACTCTAATGTATTTGTTGTGCCGAGCCCTTCTGGCACTACACATGTATCAATACAAAATAACCTATCGAAACTCTGTATTTTGAGTTTCTTTTTAGTGTCCAATCAGTAGTCGATAGTCAGTAGTAGTACCAAGCACAACTTCAAAATCCATTAAACTTCTAATGTATTCGTTGTGCCGAGCCCTTCGGGCACGGCACTGGTTTGAATACAAAAAAAACTTCCGAACTCTGTGATTTTGAGGTTGTTTCTCGTGTCAAACCAGTGTCGCGTCCCAAGGGCTCGGCACAACTTCAAAATCGATTAAACTCTAATATATTTGTTGTGCCGAGCCCTTCTGCAACGAGAGTGGTTTAAATTCAAAAAAAAACTTCCGAACTCTGTTTTTTTGAGGTTGTTTCTCGTGTCGAACCAGTGTCGTCCCCGTAGGGCTCGGCACAAGTTCAAAATCCCTTAAACTCAAATATAACTGTTGTGCCGAGCCCTTCGGGAACGATACTGGTTTGAATACAAAAAAAACCTTCCGAATTCTGTGTTTTTCAGGTTGTTTTTCGCGTCAAACCAGTGTCGCGTCCGAAGGGCTCGGCACAACTTCAAAATCGATTAAACTCTAATGTATTTGTTGTGCCGAGCCCTTCTGGCACTACACATGTATCAATACAAAATAACCTTCCGAACTCTGTAATTTTGAGTTTCTTTTTAGTGTCCAATCAGTAGTCAGTAGTAGTCCAAGTCACAACTTCAAAATCCACGAAACTCTAATGTATTCGTTGTGCCGAGCCCTTCGAGCACGACACTGGTTTAAATACAAAAAAACCTTCCGAACTCTTTGAGGTTGTTTCTCGTGTCGAACCAGTTCGTGCCCGTAAGCCTCGGGACAACTTGAAAAAAAAAAGATTTTGACACTACTTATCGTGTTATACCAGTGTCGGGTCTGAAGGGCTCGGCACAACTTCAAAATTCATTAAACTCTAACGTATTTGTTGTGCCGAGCCCTTCAGGCACGACACTGGCTTGAATACAAAAAAAACCTTCCGAATTCTGTACTTTTGAGATTGTTTTTCGTGTCAAACCTCTGTCGTGCCCGAAGGGCTCGGCACAACACATATATAAGAGTATAGTGAATGTTAAAGTTGTGCCTGAAGGACTCGGCACCACACTGGTTTCAATTTGAGATTGTTTTTCTTTGACATCCGTTAGAGCCTAATGGGAATGCGATTGAAAATCACTTGCGATGTAAACGATACTTTAAAGCCTGTAGGCTCTGAAGCTCCTGAAAAACGTGCAAGATTTTCATCAACTTCCCAACTTTCAGTGGTTTCTACTAAGCCGTTAATTGCATCACTAGATAATTAAAATAATAATTAACATCAAAGGAAATTGGCTAATTGAGATGCGCAGCCGAAACTACAGTAGAAAGGTAATGGTTTTCCTACATGATTTCTATATCTCGCGTTAGAGAAAGTTGCCAAATTGCATAATCATCATTCAAGAACTGGATAATTACAGAAAAAATGCCCAACCTTTATTACTAATCGCCCATTTTTTTTGTGCCGAATGGAATTACGCAGGATATCCGTGTCCTAGTTGGTTCACCCAGAAGTTTCCTTGAAGGTCGACGATTTGTCTCAGATGGTGATTATTCTTGGTCAATGGTTCTGGTTGAATCACTCAATGTGTAACATGATGGGGGGAAAAACATCGATTTTCGTCAAATTCTCGCTTTCAACCAATATGTTGCAACAGTCCGAACCCACGCTGATGCACATGCAAGCATTCCATGCATAAATGACCAGCGATTAGAGAATTATGTGGAAGGATTTGCCAATTCAAGCGAGAGACGAGTGTGGCAACGTGTTTCAAGTCCGGAAGCATCGATGGTTTCTGCCGAATTGAAAATTTGCCGTTTCATTTTATCTCTTTGCCTGATGGTGTTTTATGGAGGCATTTCACATTTCTTTTCTCTCCGTCGATAATCATCTAATTAAGCAGCCGATTTCCTAAGGAATGTTGAGTTTGTTTTTGTCTTGTTTCGCAAACTTCACTACTCTTTTCGTTTTCCTTTTCTTCTCCGGCTTGTTTAGCATCTAAGCCAGTTTGTGATTGCCCAAATAACCCTTAGTCCCTTAGTTTCCTGTTAGTTGCGATGTACGCAACTTTTTCTCAAATTTGTCGCATTTTTCCGTGCGTCTTGTTTCTCAAGCTTTTCTACTTTTTTCTTTATAATTTTTTGTACTCTTTTTTTAAGCCTTTTTGTAAATTTTTCTATCTCCATTGCAAATCATTATTAGTAACCATCAGACCCAATTAACATAAAATTGAACTCAACCACAAACATGGAAATCCTTGAGAAAATTGAGAGTAAGTAAGTTTAAAAGCGTGCCCGCCTGTTACATGTTTGCCGGTCGAGATAAGTTTCATGAGGGAAAGTGAAAAATCCCCACTTGCAAAGGGGAACTTCCCCAAGACATACGACCGATTGACCGACAGTATTCAAGTGAAACCGAAGTACTGTTAGTTCTTTGGCGGCCGGTTCTTTGATCGGTATTTCCTCAACGTGCGTGAAGCCGAGCTGGTTTAAAGTGTGCTTACGGCTGGATTTTTTCGGATTCTTCACTTGATGTAAGATGGTTATTTTTTTTCTTCAATCTGCCTTCTGCTTGTTTAGATTTAGGTTGTGGTTGTTAACATTTATTTTTGTCTTCCTCTCCATGGATTGAAGTCAATCACACGTAAGTCGGCTGCGATGCAACATTACTGCACTTTAGAGATTAGGAATGGAATGCTGTTTTAGTGATTCTTGCGTAAACAAGATGCAATCGCATTGAAAAAATCGTGGTTTCGGTGCACGATTTTTTTATAATTTTTTTATTATTTTGTCTTTACTCTTAACAAGAGGTTGATTTGAGATCGCGCTTATTATGAGTGCCGCACTAGGCAGCAGGCCTCCAAATGTGCCAGTTTTCGACGAATTTGGGTTACAATCCCAAATTTGGATGCCAATTTTTTTGGCCGCTAGATTCAGCGCTCTCCTCCAGGACATTTTGAGTTTTTTTGGAAAGCAGTTTTGTCGGTTTTTTTTGGAAACTCTGCATGAAAATGCTCTTTTGGATAGCTTGGAACATGCTGGACATTTTATGACGAGCAACCTTTTGCTCTAAGAAGGTTTGTTACAGGTTAAAAAATTAAAATTAAAAATTTGACCCAATTAATTTGCCGACCAAAAAAACACATTTTTTTGGAAACTTTATTGCTTTTAACCGTCTAAGAACTCAACATTTGGGCTCAATTTCATGTTGTCAAGTTTCTCAAAATTTCTCTGTGCAACGGTATGTTTTGAATTCCTGCATCATTTGAGAAATGTAATTTTGGAATTTTTGCGTAAAACCATTAATGGGGCGATTATGGTAAAATTACCACCTTGTAGACTTGGGACAAGGCGGACATTTTAGCAAGAGCAACGTTTGTCGATAAAACGCTGGGTTTGAGAGTTAAAAAATTTTGAAAATCGACTCCATGAATTTGACGGTCAAAAAACCATTTTTTGTAAATTTCTGCAGCCATATTTATTGTTTGGACCTTTCAAGGACTGCAAATGGAAAATTTGACTTCGATTTGATGTGTCAAAAATTATCAAATTTTGAAAATTTTTTTGCAAAATTTTGGTCTGAAATCAAAAAATGCCCGGTAGCTCTCCTAATAGTCACTTTAGAGGAAAAATGAATACCACCTTTTTTGTACGTTTTCACGTTCTCTATGCAACGGTGCGTTCAGAATTATTCCATCATTTCTGGTTTTGGTTATATTTAAGTTTTTTTTTTGAGAAGAGCGGATTTGCATTTTTTCGAAAACCATTAGGGAGCGATTATGGAAAAATCACTGTACACTGTACACTGGGACACGGCGGACATTTTATCAAGAGCAACATTTTTCGATAAAAAGCTGCGTTTCAGAGTTAAAAAATGTTGAAAATTGACTCTATGATTTGACAGACAAAAAACCGTTTCACAAATTTCGGCAACGATATTTTTGTTTTTGAGAAAATTTTTCGTGTCAAACCAGTGTCGTGCCCGAAGGGCTCAGGACAACAAATACATTGAAGTATAGTGAATGACAAAGTTGTGCCGAGCCCTTCGGACACGACACTGTTATGAGACGAAAAATAGTGTCAAAATAAGAGAGTTTGGAAGGTTTTTTGGTTTTCAAACGAGTGTCGTGCCCGAAGGACAGTGTCCTGAATACAAAAAACCTTCCAAACCCTTGTACTTTGACACTATTTTTCGTGTCATACCAGTGTCGTGCCCGAAATGCTCGGCACAACTTTAACATTTAACTATACTCTAATGTATTTGTTGTGCCGAGCCCTTCGGGCACGACATTTGGTTTGAATGCAAAAAAAACCTGCCCAACTTTGTGACTTTGAGATTGTTTTTTGTGTCAAACCAGTGTCGCGCCCGAAGGGCTCGGCACAACAAATACATTAGAGTATAGTGAATGTTAAAGTTGTGCCCGAAGGACCCAGCACAATAAATACATTAGAGTAAAATGGATATTGAAGTTGTGCCGAACTCTTCGGGCACGACACTGCCCTGAATACAAAAACCTTCCAAACTCTTTTACTTTGACACTATTTTCGTGTCATACCAGTGTTGTGTTCGAAGGGCTCGGCACAACTTTAACATTCACTATATTCTAATGTATTTGTGGTGCCGAGCCCTTCGGGAACGACACTGGTTTGAATACAAAAACACTTTCCAAACTCTCTTATTTTGACATAATTTTTCGTGTCATTACAGTGTCGTGCCCGAAGGGCTCGGCACAACTTTAACATTCACTATACTCTAATGTAGTTGTTCTCCCGAGCCGTTCGGGCAATACTTTCGCAAAATTTTCCCCCTTCGGGCACGATACTGGTTTGGATATAAAAAAACATTCCAAACTCTCTAATTTTGACCATATTTTTCGTGTCATGCTAGTGTCGTGTTCGAAGGGCTCGGCACAACTTTAACAGTCACTATACTCTAATATATTTGTGGTGCCGAGCCCTTCGGGAACGACACTGCCCTGAATACAAAAAAACATTCCAAACTCTCTTATTTTGACCATATTTTTCGTGTCATACCAGTGTCGTGCCCGAAGGGCTCGGCACAACTTTAACATTCACTATACTCTAATGTATTTGTTGTGCCGCGCTCATCGGGCAATATTTTCGCAAAATTTTCTAAGAAATCAATAAAAGTTCGGTAACTCTCCTATGTGTCACTTTAGAGGAAAAGTGAATACCACGTTTTTAATCCATTTTCAGGTTCTCTATGCAATGGTGTGTTTAAAATTCTTGTATCATTTCTGATTTTGGAGATATTTAAGTTTTTCTTTTGAGAACAGCGGTTTTAATTTTTTTTTCGAAAACCATTAATGGGGTGACCATCAGCGTGTGCATTGGGACCAGACGGACATTTTTTCAAGAGCAACATTTTTCGATAAAAAGCTGCGTTTAAGAGTTAAAAAAAATTGAAAATCGAATCCGGGAATTTAACGATCAAAAAACATTTTTTCCCAAATTGCTCCGAACAATATTTATTGTTTTGAACCTGTGAAGGAATGTCAGTCGAAAATTTGACTGTAATTTGATGTGTCAAAAAATAGTAAAAATTTTGAAAAATTTTTCTCAAAACTTGGTCAGAAATCAGAAAATATCCGATAACTCTCTTACCACTCACTTTAGGGGAAAGGTGAATACCAGCTTTTATATAGATTTTTTCAATATCTATCCAACGAAAGGCTCACCATTTCCGTATCATTTTTGGTTTTGGAGATATTTCGGTTTTTTGATAACAGCGTTTTTGGAAGCTTCTTCGAAAACCGTTCATGAAGTGACCATGGAAAAATCACAATTTTACACAGTGGGACAAGGTGGATATTTTCTCCAGAACAACTTTTTCGATAAAATGCTTCGTTTCAAGGTTCAAAATTTTTTGAAAACTGTCCAAAAATTTGACGTAATTTTTGAATTTTTCAATGACTGTCTTGATTTTGATTTCGATTTTGATGACAATGTGAAAATCGAAAATTTGTCTTTGCGTTGATGTGTCAAACAATTGGCAAATTTCGAAAATTTTCTTCAAAATTTGGACAGAAATCAGAAAATCTCCAGTAACTCTCTTACGACTCACTTTAGAAAAAAAATTAAAACCAGCTTTTTTTTAGATTTTTCCATTATCTATCCAATGGTATGCTTCCCATTGCCCGATCATTTTTAATTTTGGAGATATTTCAGTTTCTCGAGAACAGCGTTTTTAGAACATTTTTCGAAAACTGTTTATGGGGCGTCTATGGTGAAAAACTCATCTTATGCAATGGGACGAGGCGGCTATTTTATCAACAGCAACTTTTCTCGATAACAAATAGAAGTTTTCCCGGCTCAGCTAGGGAAGAGGGAAAGGAAACTGTGCAGGCTCTTATGGGGGTTGAAACTTTAAACCGTCATAAAACCCCAAAATGTCCATTAAATTACTCCATTTTCCCACACAGTACTTTCGCAGTGTATTCCATGAAATCTAAAGCCAATGGATCCCCATGGGACACTAGGGAGAAAAAGTCCCCAGTTAAACCCCATGTAAACGCCTCTCATTCCTGAGGATGGCCAATTTTTGGCAAAATTTCTCCGGATTTTCACTCTTTTGGACTTTTCAGGACCGCAAATTGAAAGTTTGATTTAAATTTTCTCCAATAGCAAAATTTGGTCAACCTTCTCAAAACTGGACCAGAGAATATAAACATCCAGTATCTCCCTTACTGTTCATTTTCCGGACAAAGTGAATATCACATTTTTTCACATTTTGGCATTCTCCAGCCAGTGGAACCATCAGACTTTTAATAAAAGAAGCTCTTCTTAGAACAATTCAACAATGACGTCTTAAAATATGAAAACTATGGAGAAATTAAGCTAGAAATGGAACAACGAGGAAGCACAGTGCATGGACTGTATGCCCTGGTAATTCGAGAGTGAAATTATATTTTCGGCCACTAATTAGGAAAAAAGACATTGCTTGATGGCAAAATCCTGCAATATTGCAGCCTTGGCTAGTGGTAATTCCACACGACCTCGCTTTTAGGCTGACGCTCCTCCGCATGCAATTACCCCATCCATGGGCGCTCCATTATCATAATCACAGGCCTTTTAAATGACCAACACACATTGCATAAGGCCTCGGAATGCAATTGCCGCCTGCATTATCCTCCATTAAAGCACCATTAAACGTGTGGTGATTACTGAAGAACAAGCGATTGTTCTTCCAAAATTATTTTAAAAAAATGAAGAAACAGGGTGAAAGCTGCCGGCCGAAGAATTGAAAACGTTTCGGTTGTGATTGCAGATGACAGTGATCGTTTAAGGCAGCATGAAGATCTCGAGCGCTCGTTGCCTGCAAGCTCTTTGTTTGATGGTCGTAGCAGTGAATGCAGATGTTCATGACCCTGAGTCGTGGCAGCCGCTCTTGCATAGCGATTTCTTTCATGGTCCCTCAAAACCTGTCTATGGAAGTGGAGGATTTGGACTCTTAAGTGGAGGGTGAGTAGCAGATTTAAGGAGACTTTGTTGAGAGTTGCGTGGAAGAAATCGTCAAAGTTTCAAGCGAAAAAAAGTGTGAGAGTTTTCTGGTTTCGACAACAAACTGCTGAATGAGTTCCCCGGTTTATAATGGGGCGAAAATTAAATTATTTGGCGCTTTCGACCGGTTTGTTAATTAGCAGATCCGGCATGATTTGCAAATTCCCCAACGCCCATTTTCTGCCTATTAAATATCATTCGTTTGAAATTAAATCAGCCAACAGCTGCATTACGACCTATCATGGCTGTTTGAGCCAAAGCTCTTCTCTTAATCAACCGGACTAATTAACAATCCTCAAATTGGACCAAATGTTAACATTCATTTTCTTCAAGTATCTTTCTCTTGTTGGCGTGGAAAGTAAACCGAGTTATGGAATTTGACGGTGAAAAAAACATTTTTTTACAAATTTCTGCAACGATATTGATTGGTTTTGACCTTTCAATGACAATTTTACTTCAATTTGATGTGTGAAAACATGGTAAAATTTTTAAATTCTTCGTAAAATTTGGTCCAAAATCAGAAAATCTCCGATAATTCTCTTGCTTCTTACTACTAAAATTAATGCAACATTTCTTGTACATTTTCACCTTCTCTATTTAATGGTCTGCTCAGAATTCATCCGTGATTTCTGGTTATGGAAATATGTAGTTTTCATTTTTGAGAACAGCAGTTTTTGAATCTTCGCGAAAACTCTTAATGGGGCGGTCACGGAAAAGTCACCACCCTGTACATTGGGGCAAGACGGATCTTTTATCAAGAGCAACGTTTTTCGATAAAATGCAGCGTTTGAAAGTTAAAGATTTTTTGAAAATTGACAAAATTGGCAAAATTGGCAAATTTCGAAAATGTTCTTCAAAATTTGGTCAGAAATCAGAAAATTTCCCGTAACTCTCTTCCTACTCACTTTAGAGAAAAAGTGAATACCAGCTTTTCTTTAGCTGTTTCTTTTATCTAGCCAATGGTGCGCTCACCATTTCCCTATCATGTCTGGTGCTGGAGATATTTCGGTTTTTTGATACCAGCGTTTTTGGAAGTTTCTTCGAAAACCGTTCATGAGGTGACCATAGAAAATTCACCATTTTACACAGTGGGACAAGGTGGATATTTCATCAAAAACAACGTATTTCGATAAAACGCTTCGTTTGAACGTTAAAGATTTTTTGAAAATTTACTGAAAATTTGACGGGTAAAAACCATTTTTTCTCAAATTTCTGCAGCGATATTTATTGCTTTGGATTTTTCAATTACTGTCTTCATTTCGATTTCGGTTTTGATGACAATGCGAAAATCGAAAATTTGACAATGATTTGATGTGTCAAAAAATTAGGAAATTTCGAAAATTTTCCTCAAAATTTAATCAGAAAGCAGAAAATCTCCCGTAACTCTCTTACGACTCACTTTAGAGAAAAAATGAATACCCGCCTTTTTTGAGATTTTTTCATTATCTATCCAATGGTGTGCTCTCCATTTCCCTATCATGTCTTGTGTTGAAGATATTTCGATTTTTTGATAACAGCGTTTTTGGAAGCTCTACGAAAACCGTTCATGAAATGACATGAAAAAATCACAATTTTACACAGTGGGACAAGGTGGATATTTTATTAAGAACAATGTCTTTGAATAAAATGCTTCGTTTGAATGTAAAAAAATTTTTGAAAATCGACTAAAAATTTGTCGTCCAAAAATAATTTTTTCTTCAAATTTCTGCAACGATATTTATTCTTACGGATTCTTCAATGACTGTCATGATTTCGATGTCGATTTTGATGACAATGCGAAAATCGAAAATTTGACAATGATTTGATGTGTCAAAAAATTAGCAAATTTCGAAAATTTTCCTCAAAATTTAATAAGAAAGCAGAAAATCTCCCGTAACTCTCTTACGACTCTCTTTAGAGAAAAAATGAATACCCGCTTTTTTTGAGATTTTTTCATTATCTATCCAATGGTGTGCTCTCCATTTCCCTATCATGTCTTGTGTTGAAGATATTTCGATTTTTTGATAACAGCGTTTTTGGAAACTCTACGAAAACCTTTCATGGAATGACATGAAAAAATCGCAATTTTACCCAGTGGGACAAGGTGGATATTTTATTAAGAACGATGTCTTTGAATAAAATGCTTCGTTTGAATGTAAAAAATTTTTTGAAAATCGACTAAAAATTTGACGTCCAAAAATAATTTTTTCTTCAAATTTCTGCAACGATATTTATTCTTACGGATTCTTCAATGACTGTCATGATTTCGATGTCGATTTTGATGACAATGCGAAAATCGAAAATTTGACAATGATTTGATGTGTCAAAAAATTAACAAATTTCGAAAATTTTCCTCAAAATTTGATCAGAAATCAGAAAATCTCCTGTAACTCTCTTACGACTCACTTTAGAGAAAAAATTAATACCAGCTATTTTCAAGATTTTTTCATTATCTATCCAATGGTGTGCTCTCCATTTCCCTATCATGTCTGGTGTTGAAGATATTTCGATTTTTTGATAACAGCGTTTTTGGAAGCTCTACGAAAACCGTTCATGAAATGACATGAAAAAATCACAATTTTACACAGTGGGACAAGGTGGATATTTTATTAAGAACAATGTCTTTGAATAAAATGCTTCGTTTGAATGTAAAAAATTTTTGAAAATCGACTTAAAATTTTACGGTCAAAAATACTTTTTTCTTCATATTTCTGCAACGATACTTATTCTTATGGATTCTTCAATGACTGTCTTGATTTCGATTTCGATTTTGATGATAATGTGAAAATCAAAAGTTTGACTTTGATTTGATGTGCCAAAAAATAGGCAAATTTCGAAAATTTTCCTCAAAATTTAATGAGAAATCAGAAAATCTCCCGTAACTCTCTTACGACTCACTTTAGAGAAAAAATGAATACCGGCTGTTTTCAAGATTTTTTCATTATCTATCCAATGGTGTGCTCTCCATTTCCCTATCATGTCTTGTGTTGAAGATATTTCGATTTTTTGATAACAGCGTTTTTGGAAACTACGAAAACCTTTCATGGAATGACATGAAAAAATCGCAATTTTACCCAGTGGGACAAGGTGGATATTTTATTAAGAACGATGTCTTTGAATAAAATGCTTCGTTTGAATGTAAAAAATTTTTTGAAAATCGACTAAAAATTTGACGGCAAAAAATACTTTTTTCTTCAAATTTCTGCAACGATATTTATTCTTACGGATTCTTCAATGACTGTCTTGATTTCGATTTCGATTTTGATGACAATGCGAAAATCGAAAATTTGACAATGATTTGATGTGTCAAAAAATTAACAAATTTCGAAAATTTTCCTCAAAATTTGATCAGAAATCAGAAAATCTCCCGTAACTCTCTTACGACTGACTTTAGAGAAAAAATGAATACCCGCTTTTTTTGAGATTTTTCCATTATCTATCCAACGCTGTGCTCACCATTACCCTATCATGTCTGGTTGTGGAGATATTTCGGTTTTTTGATAACAACGATTTTGGAAGTTTGTTCGAAAACCGCTCATGAGGTGACTATGGAAAAATCACCATTTTACACAGTGGGACAAGGTGGATATTTTCTCAAGAGCACCTCACTTAATTGACCAGATTAATTAACAATCCTCAAGTTGAACCAAACCCTTGAAAATGCTCAAGTAAATTTCTAATGGCTTCCAGATATCCTGCAGAGGAACACTTGGAGGAACCAAACGACCAATGCACAGTCTACAAAGTGGGATTCACACAGGATTTGTACTTCCAATACATCCAATACAAAGCGGACATTCCGGATTTGAAGCAGTTTCACCATTTGCTATTGGGCCAAATCGACCAATCATTCCAATGATCATCCCATCTTCTCCTATGCTGGTAAGAGACAATGGTCAATAATTAGGACTAGGGGGACAAGGATAGGGGACTTTGGGTTCATATTCCTACAAGGTCTGTTCGATTATTTTAAATTGCTACTTTCCTAGGCGGTTTATCAATGAAAGTGAAAATTCTTGTATTATGCAAATGGTGCAAAGTAATCTACAGCTGTTGATTGAAGAATGTATGTTGTAAAGCTTTCTTCAATGGAATGTTTCGAGTCTCTTAGTTCTCATTTGATGGGTTCAGCTTGAAAATAACACCTCCAAACCCGGCTCCTCTGAAGATGCAAGCCGTGCGTGCTAACGAAACGTCTGGACCAAAATAACATGCAAGTTTAGTGAGTGCTATTTTCAGGCTGAATCCGACTGATGTAAAACTTCTCCGGAAATGTGTTAATTTCAGGTCAGTTGCGTAAACAGGGCCTTTCGCAATGCAAATTTCCAAACAAACCCGGCAATTAGTAAGTGTGCGCTTACTTTTATTGCCATTTGATCAAAACCTGTTTGGTCGGAACTAGATCTAACAGGCAATTTATGCAACATTCATTGATTTTTGATGGAAAAAGCAGTCACCTGAAAGTGAGTTCGAAGGAAATCGAGCCATTAGGCCACTAACTTGACCGGAGGAACATCCGACATTCGATGAGGCAAAATCTCTGTCAACATTCCGGCCATTTGGGTCAAGGATTAGAATCAATATTGGATGGACAGTTCAATTTTGTACCGGTTTATCTTAACTGAACTGCTCCAAGTTTGAACGGACGAAACTATCGTGAAAATAGTGAATGAAACTCAAAGTCTCAACTGCAGTTCCCTGCACAGTTGGATAATATCTGGCAAACTCATGACAAGTTTTCTCTGTTTGGAACTGAAGTCTCCTCGCGCCAATTGGACTAATTCCACGCCTTTCCTAAACTAACCAAACTCTTGTTGCAGTTGATGGCCAGCCAAAGGCCATCTACGCCTGGATATCCAATACGGACCGTTCCAGCTACTTCAGCCTGAACATAGATGGACACACCTTCTATCGCCTCAACTACCCATTGAGACTCAACAAATGGTACCACACTTGCCAGAGCTGGAATGGAAAAACCGGGGAATGGCAGATTTGGGTCAATGCTGAGCGTGTTGGGCGAGGCTTCCACAACAGGGTAACTTGTTTCCCTAGCGCCCTACTAGATTCCCTATCAATTCCCTACAGTTCTTCTACAGAAAAATAGAAACTAAAAAACAAATTCCTACACAAATCTTATTGAAATTATTGAAATTTGATTATTTCCATCCATACTCTCCACTAATCGAAATGGTGAAACCGTTCCAGCTGGTTGGCCATGCGATACCATCTGGAGGCATTGCCATTACTGGGCAGGCGCAAAGTCAACTAGGGGGCGGTTTCCAAGAGGGCTACGAGGCGCCTAAAGGTACAAAAATCTTCAATCTCCCTGGCAAACTCTCCTATAACAGTTGTTTTCCCACAGGTTCCGGAGGAATGTTGGGCGAGATCACAATGGTGCAGCTGTACAATGTGGCGCTGACAGCGGGCAAAGCCCACAAAGACCACAAGCACCATCACGCCCACCAATACGACCACAACGGCAACATGATTACCACCCCAGCGCCCACTACAACCGTTCGCGTACCTTTGCCTACCCACCCGCTCCTAACCGGTGGGCAGTTGAATAACCGCGGCACCAGAATCAACTTTGCCACTGGGCAGCAGCCGCAGCTGATCCAGGGGCAGGATTACAACGTGGGATACGCCAATGGGCAGCTGGTAGGAGGCGTTGTTACTCAGCAGCTAACCAAGGGGGCGCATTTTGCACAGTTCCTCCAGCCCCAGCCTGAGCAGGTCTTCTCGCAACAGCCCCTGCTACCACAAGGGGCTGGCAGCTTTGGCACCCAGGCGTTTGGCTTCGCCTCCAATCAGAATCCTGCCAATGTCCAGTTTGTGGGTACCTATGGAGGCCACTCCTTGTTCAAGCGACATAACCAGGCCCAGGAAGCTGAGGAAGCAGACTTGAACACTCCAAAGTTCGGGGACAAACTATCGAAGAAACTAGATAGTCTAAAGGAGAAAAAGCACTCCAAGCGAGGCCTGTTTGTTGCTGGTGGGACCTTGTATGACGACGGCCTGCTTAGTGGGCCGGCAGTAGGAAGTCCCACCTACCAGCAAAGCCTCCAGTATGGGCTGGCGGGGATCGGCAACAACGCGCCCATACTGAAGCTGCAGAAGGAGAGCGACGAACGGGAACCGGCCGAAGCTGAAGTGAGGGCCGTGATGAACATCTGCACGGGTTGCGATCCGGAGCCTTTCGATAAAGCGTGGTGTTCGGTTGGAGAACAGTCGCAAAAAAATTGTTTTCTGGCGCTTTTTACACCCCGGCAGTACCCCAGTGCAAGGTGTTCTAGGAGTTTAGGCGCAAGAGACTTGTACATACGTAGGCAATAGTGTAGCATCGTTTTCATTTGCCATCGCCACCCATTATTAGTCATATTGGTCATAGTATTTATGTTTTGTTTAATCCGTTGGTTCTTCTAGCGTAGGCCCTGAGTATTATAAATGTTTAGGTCAATTGAGTGCAGTTTTTGTAGGCAAATCTGCCGGAAAAACCCCTAGACAGTTGGGAGTGTTTTTTGCAAGCCCAACAAACTTCCACAGAAGTGGTGGGAAAAGGGTAACTATTCGTTACTCGAGTACTCGTTACTCGAGCACTCGTTACTCGAGTACTCGTTACTCGAGCACTCGTTACTCGAGTACTCGTTACTCGAGTACTCGTTACTCGAGCACTCGTTACTCATCCGGATCCGAAGTAACGAATAGTAAACCAACTATATAACTCACTTACGTCAGACAACTAATTGTAAGAGTTTTTAATGCGCATTTTGCGAAGTTGTTTAAAAAAGCCTGATGATGTTTGACAATGGAAACTACTGTTAGAGGGGATTTTTTCCTACAAAACGCGGCCAAAATTGACTTTCGCACTTTCCAAGTTATAGAGAAAAAAAATGTTCCAGACTGTAAAATCCCCCACGAAAACCAGAGGCAATTTTGAAAAATTCTTGAAAATTACCTGATGATGACTGAAAATCGAAACTTCTGCCGCTTGTAGACCGGCCTTCGCGCTTCCGAATACACAAAAAAACTATTCTCTCTCGTTGTCAGTTCCTAAATAAATAAAGGTCAAACATCGGCCTGCAACAACCACCCCGTAAACCAAACGCAATTTTGAAAAATTGTCAAAAATTGCCTGATGATGGCTGATAATCGAAACTTTTCCCATTTTTAGAAGATACGTTTCCTTACAAAACGAGGTGAAAATTGACTATCTCACTCTCCAAGTTATAGAGAAAAAAAATGTCAAGTTTCAGCCTGCAAAATCCCCCTCGTAAACCAAACGCAAATTTGAAAAATTGTTAAAAATTGCCTGATGATGGCTGACAATCGAAACTTGGCTCCTTTACAGAACGGACTTTTGTCCGCAACACGCAATCAAATTTGAGTTTTGGAGTTTGCACGTGACATAGAAAATAAGGAATGCAGGCCACAGTCTGCAAAAACTACTACAAAAATTTGACGCTATTTTAAAAAATTCTTGAAAATTGTTTGAAGATGACTGAAAATCGAAACTTTTGACGCTTGTAGAACAGGTTTTTTCCTATAAAATACGTGCAAAAGCTATTTTCTGGCTTCGTTGGCTCCTGAATAAATAAATGCTAACCTCCGGCCTGCAAAACCTCATCGAAAACCTAACGCATTTTTGCAAAAAAGTTAAAAATTGCCTGCTGACCACTGACATTTGAGGCTCTGCTCGCTTTTAGAAGGGACTTTTCCTTACGAAATGCGGGCCAAATTGACTTTCTCACTTTCCAAGTTACAGAAGAAAAAATGTTAAGCTCCGGCCTGCGAAATCCACCACAAAAACCAGACGTGATTTTGAAAAATTTTTTAAAAATTCCTGGTGATGACTGAAAATCGAAACTTTCGGAACTTTTAGAAGGGACTTTTCTCTGCAAAACGCGGCAAAATTTACTCTCTAACTTGCTCAAAAACAACTTTTCCCTGCAAAAACCACTACAAAAACCTGACGCGATTTACAAAAACTTTTGAAAATTACCTGATGATGACTCGAAATCGAAACTTTTGACACTTGTAGAACCCTTTTTGTCCTACAAAATTACTGTTACTGAATAACTAAATGCCAAACTTCGGCCTGCAAAAACAATCTCGTAAACCAAACGCAATTTTGCAAAATTGTGAAAAATTGCCTGATGATGGCTGACAATCGAAACTTTTATCATTTAAAGAAGGACCTTTTCCCTACAAAACGGGCCGAAAATTGACTTTATCGCTTTCCAAGTTACAGAGGAAACAAATGTTAAATTCCAGCCTGTAAAATCTCCCAGAAAAACCAGACGCAATTTTGAAAAATTCTTGAAAATTACCTGATGATGACTGAAAAATCGAAACTTTTGCAGCTTGCAGAACGGTCGTCGCTTTACAGAATACATGAAAAACTACTCTCTTTTGTTGTTCGTTCCTATATAAATAAATTTCGAAAACCAAACGTAATTTTGCAAAATTGTTAAAAATTGCCTGATGATGGCTAACAATCGAAACTTTGCTCAGTTATAAAAGGGACTTTTTTACAAAACTCGGTAAAAATTTAATATATCAGTTTGCCAGCTGCAGAAGGAATAAATGCTGGACTCCGGCCTGCAAATTTCACCTCGAAAACCAGACGCGATTTTGAAAAATTCTTGAAACTTGCCTGATGACGACTGAAGATCCAAAGTTTTGGCGCTTGTAGAACAGACCTTGTTCTTCAAAATACGTACAAAAGCAGCTCTCGCGCTTCTTTACTTCGTTAATAAATAAATTCAAACTCCGGCCTGCAAAACAGCCTCGTAAGCGAAGGGCAAATTTGCAAAATTGTCAAAAATTTCCTGATGATGACTGAAAATCAAAACGTTGTCCACTAGTAAAAGAAACGTTTCCATACAAAACCAGTCGAAAATTAGATTCCTCACGTTGCAAGCAACAGAGGAAGTAAACCGTAGATTCCACCCCGTAAAGGCACCGCAAAAACCTTGAAAATTGCCTGATGGTGACTGAAAATCGAAACGTTCTCCACTTATAGCACAAAACCGAAAAACCTTCTCCAGTTTTACTGATTCCTGTGGAAAAAAGCGGCAAACTTGGAAATATAGATAGGCGGAAGCCCGTGGCCCAGGCCAGAAAAATGGCCATGCAGTTCCAAAGCGAAGTATTGAAGAGGCTTCTTATTAAGAGAATTGTAAATTCAAATGGTGAAAAAGGCGTTCATCACACGCGGTTTGGGGTGAAATCCAATCAAATTTGTCGCAAATCGGGGTTTTAATTATAACTTCGCCCGTCGAATGGGAATTATGTCCGATTCGCTGAAGAAACTCGATTTTCCTTCGGAAAACGCTGCGAAATTCCAGTCGGCGCCCTTTTGAATGCAGACTAACCGGATTATTGGCCTATAGAGGCATAATTACTTTTGTTTGATTGAATAGGCGCAACCGGATTTCCATAAATTTCACGCCTTAATCACAATATCTTGGACATACAGTCAGTCAGAGGTAATTAACTTATTTTTGGACCACCCTGTATGTATCCATAAGTTCGGTTTAAAAAATTCGCATTTCCAAATAAAACTGGACGAGTTTTTTCCCAAAAAACTTCTGAAGAATATTCGACAAAAGGCCTACCTTGCTCTTGTGGATATGCTGATGTTGGTACTCAGAGTCGAATTCCGGCTCAGAAAAGTAGCTGGGATCCTCAAAGTGAACTCCGCCAGCAATTCCAATGCCTGCCGACGGCAGGCCTCCTGATACATCCGCCGATTCAAACAGTTTCAGCACTGATCTATCTCTGATCTCCCTCAAGTGCGACCTGAACCAAAGGCTAGTTTTACGATACCTCAACTCGCTGACCGTGTTTTTTCTACCTTAAGTCCTCCAGTTCATAGAACATGTCCTTTGATGGGTCGTGGATGTAAATCTTCACATTGGGCGAGTCCAAGTACTCCATGGTCAGCTGTTTGGGGAAGGAGCGCACAAACAGAGCCTTGACGGTGTCAATTGAGGTGATTTCGTTGGGCAAAAGGGCGCGCTTGGTCTCGTTGCGGTACTGCAGGAAAACCAAGCCTGCAAAATATTGGACTGCTTTAGGGTGGAGTAATTTACTCCTGCTTGCATTCAGTCAATGGTAGCTGATATTACGTAATATTATTAGAGGAGCCTGGGAGAATATTCCCCATTAATTCTGTGGGATTCGCAAAACTGGGGGGAAAATTTGAGTTGTTGGCCTTGGAAGGGCCAATACTGTGTTAGTTTATATGAATTTCGGGTAGAAAAAGTGACTCAGCCTGGGGCCTCAAGTGGGAAAAAGGTCTGGTCTGATGAATGTGCTGATTTTTTAAAACCTTTCAAACTCGAGCCTGAAATGAAACAGTCAAGAGCTCATGCAAACCGCTAGAAAATGATTTCTAACTCCCAAGCCCGATGAGGGCTGGGTTTTGAAAGGTTTAGGGCACATAGAGAGAGCATCACGAAATTTTTTAAACAGATTCTGAGTTTTTTAAACCTTCTGAACAAGAGCCTGAAAGGAAACACTCAAGAGCTCATACATCGCCCTAGAAAAATGTCTGTAAATCCCAATTGAAGCAGAAAATTGATTTGGAATTTTTACAGCGCATAGAAAAAGGGCCTAAGAATATTCACGAAAAAAAATCAATTAAATATTCTGCATATCACGAACTGGCCGATTTTTCAAAATCTTCCAAACGCGAGTCTGAAAAGAAACACGCAAGAGCTCATGTAAACATGCTAGAAAAACGTTTCTAAATCTCAAGCCGGACATAAAATCCACTTAGGATTTTAACAGCGCATAGAAAAAGGGTCTAAGAATATTCACAAAAAGAATCAGTTAAATATTCTGATATCACGAACTAGCCGATTTTTCAAAATCTTCCGAACGCGAGTCTGAAAAGAAACACGCAAGAGCTCATGTAAACATCTAGAAAAACGTTTCTAAATCTCAAGCCCGACATAAAATCCACTTGGGATTTTTACAGCGCATAGAAAAAGGGTCTAAGAATATTCACAAAAAGAATCAGTTAAATATTCTGAATATCACGAACTGGCCGATTTTTCAAAATCTTCCGAACGCGAGTCTGAAAAGAAACACGCAAGAGCTCATGTAAACATCTAGAAAAACGTTACTAAATCTTAAGCCTGACATAAAATCCACTTGGGATTTTTCACAGCGCATAGAAAAAGGGTCTAAGAATATTCACAAAAAAAAATCAGTTAAATATTCTGAATATCACGAACTCGCCGATTTTTCGAAATTTTCCGAACGCGAGTCTGAAAAGAAACACGCAAGAGCTCATGTAAACATCTAGAAAAACGTTTCTAAATCTCAAGCCCGACATAAAATCCACTTGGGATTTTTACAGCGCATAGAAAAAGGGTCTAAGAATATTCACAAAAAAAATGAGTAAAATATTCTGAATATCACGAACTGGCCGATTTTTCAAAATCTTCCGAACGCGAGTCTGAAAAGAAACACGCAAGAGCTCATGTAAACATCTAGAAAAACGTTTCTAAATCTCAAGCCCGACATAAAATCCACTTGGGATTTTTACAGCGCATAGAAAAAGGGTCTAAGAATATTCTCAAAAAAATCAGTTAAATATTCTGAATATCACGAACTAGCCGATTTTTCAAAATTTTCCGAACGCGAGTCTGAAAAGAAACACGCAAGAGCTCATGTAAACATCTAGAAAACGTTTCTAAATCTCAAGCCCGACATAAAATCCACTTGGGATTTTTACAGCGCATAGAAAAAGCGGTCTAAGAATATTCACAAAAAAAAAATAAGTAAATATTCTGAATATCACGAACTGGCCGATTTTTCAAAATCTTCCGAACGCGAGTCTGAAAAGAAACACGCGAGAGCTCATGTAAACATCTAGAAAACGTTACTAAATCTTAAGCCTGACATAAAATCCACTTGGGATTTTCACAGCGCATAGAAAAAGGGTCTAAGAATATTCACAAAAAAAAATCAGTTAAATATTCTGAATATCACGAACTCGCCGATTTTTCGAAATTTTCCGAACGCGAGTCTGAAAAGAAACACGCAAGAGCTCATGTAAACATTTAGTAAAACGTTTCTAAATCTCAAGCCCGACATAAAATCCACTTGGGATTTTTTCAGCGCATAGAAAAAGGGTCTAAGAATATTCACAAAAAAAAATAAGTAAAATATTCTGAATATCACGAACTAGGCCGATTTTTTCAAAATCTTCCGAACGCGAGTCTGAAAAGAAACACGCGAAGAGCTCATGTAAACATCTAGAAAAACGTTTCTAAATCTCAAGCCGACATAAACTCCACTTGGGATTTTACAGCGCCATAGAAAAGGGTCTAAGAATATTCACAAAAAAAATCAGTTAAATATTTGAATATCACGAACTGGCCGATTTTTCAAAATTTTCCGAACGCGGTCTGTAAAGAAACACGCAAGAGCTCATGTAAACATCTAGAAAAACGTTTCTAAATCTTAAGCCTGACATAAAATCCACTTGGATTTTTACAGCGCATAGAAAAAGGTCTAAGAATAGTTCACAACAAAAATAAATTAAATATTCTGAATATCATGAACTCGCAGATTTTTCAAAATCTTAAATTTTGCATTTCAAAAAATGTAGATGACTTAAAAACCAAAAAACAAAGGGAGAAATTCTGAATTTTGTTTCTGGATTTTGTGATTTTCTTTCGAATTCCGAAGAAAAATTTTCGAAATATGGTGCATTTTAACTAAGTGGAATTGCGGAAGGAAACCGACTCAGTTTTCTATGTTTTTTTCCCACATGAAACGCCCTGAAAATGAAAAATCTCAGAAAGAAAGTGTCTGTTGTTTGACCCAAAAAATCTCGAAAACCAAAAGCGAAAGAGAAATTTTGAGCACACCACTGGATTGAGGAGGTCAAACAGCGTAACAACTGAGTTTTATTTTTCAAATTAAATCGATAATAAGTGAGTGACAGGTGATTTTTTGATATTTTTTCGAATTTTGAAGAAACTTTTCCAAAATATGGTGCATTTTAAAAAACCGAAGTTAAAGCAAACTTTTTTGGAGAGAAAACAACTCTCTCTTGAATGTTCTTTATCAAGAACAGCGCCTTAAAAAAAAAAAAAAAACTGCAGCGCCTTAAAAAATTTCGAATAACATTTTTTGGTTTTTAATGGAAAAAATTATCGAGGATTTTGCTCGATTTTCACAATTTAATTTTTTTCTGGGAAATGGAGCTTTCCATCTAAAAAAATTACTCTTCAGAAGACTTCCAGCATGCCTCAAAGTACCTGCTCGCAAGTTTTCCAGAGGCGTCCGGCAAACAATTGCAAAATTCGAAAAACGTTAGGTATAAAGAAATGTAGAAATCTCGAAAACCAAAAGCGAAAGAGAAATTTTGAGGACACCACTGGGCCGAGGAGGTCATACAGCGTAAAAACTCAGTTTTATTTTACAAATTAAAGACATAGTAAGCGAGTGACAGGCGATTTTCTGATAGTTTTTCGAATTTTGAAGAAACTTTTCCAAAATATGGTGCATTTAAAAAATCCGAAATCACAGCAAACTTTTTTGCAGAGGAAACAACTCTTTTTTGAAAGCCTTTATCAAGCTGCAGCGCGTTAAAAAAAATCTCGAAAAAAATTTTTTGGTTTTTAATGGAAAAAATTATCGAGGATTTTGCTCGATTTTCACAATTTAATTTTTTTCTGGGAAATGGAGCTTTCCATCTAAAAAAATTACTCTTCAGAAAACGTTCGGCATGCCTCAAAGTAGCTGCTCGCAATTTTTCCATAGGCGTCCGGCAAACAATTGCAAAATTCGAAAAACGTTAGGTCTATAGAAATGTAGAAATCTCGAAAACGAAAAGCGAAAACGAATTTTTGAGCACACCACTGAATTGAGGAGGTCAAACAGCGTAAAAATTTAGTTTCATTTTTCAAATTAAATCCATAATATGCGAGTGACAGGCGATTTTTTGATATTTTTTCGAATTTTGAAGAAACTTTTCCAAAATACGGTGCATTTTAAAAAACCGAAATTAAAGCAAACTTTTTTGGAGAGAAAACAACTCTCTTTTGAATGTTCTTTATCAAGGTGCAGGGCCTTAAAAAATTTCGAATAACATTTTTTGGTTTTTAATGGAAAAAATTATCGAGGATTTTGCTCCATTTTCACAATTTAATTTTTTTCTCGGAAATAGAGCTTTCCATCTAAAAAATTTACTCTTCAGAAAACGTTCGGCATGCCTCAAAGTAGCTGCTCGCAATTTTTCCATAGGCGTCCGGCAAACAATTGCAAAATTCGAAAAACGTTAGGTATAAAGAAATGTAGAAATCTCGAAAACCAAAAGCGAAAGAGAAATTTTGAGGACACCACTGGGTCGAGGAGGTCATACAGCGTAAAACTCAGTTTTATTTTTCAAATTAAATACATAATAAGCGAGTGACAGGTGATTTTCTGAAAGTTTTTCGAATTTTGACGAAACTTTTCCAAAATATGGTGCATTTTAAAAATCCGAAATCACAGCAAACTTTTTTGCAGAGGAAACAACTTTTCTTTAAAAGCCTTTATCAAGCTGCAGCGCATTAAAAAAATCTCGAAAAAAATTTTTTGGTTTTTAATGGAAAAAATTATCGAGGATTTTGCTCGATTTTCACAATTTAATTTTTTTCTGGGAAATGGAGCTTTCCATCTAAAAAAATTACTCTTCAGAAAACGTTCGGCATGCCTCAAAGTAGCTGCTCGCAATTTTTCCAGAGGCGTCCGGCAAACAATTGCAAAATTCGAAAAACGTTAGGTCTATAGAAATGTAGAAATCTCGAAAACCAAAAGCGAAAACGAATTTTTGAGCACACCACTGAATTGAGGAGGTCAAACAGCGTAAAAATTTAGTTTCATTTTTCAAATTAAATCCATAATAAGCGAGTGACATGCGATTTCCTGATATTTTTTCGAATTTTGAAGAAACTTTTCCCAAATTTTGTTCCTTTTAAAAATCCGAAATCGCAGCAAACTTTTTTGCAGAGGAAACAACTCTTTTTTGAAAGCCTTTATCAAGCTGCAGCGCGTTAAAAATAATCTCTGAAAAAATTTTTTTGGTTTTAATGGAAAAAAAATTATCGAGCATTTTGCTCGCGTTCACAATTCGTTTTTTTTTTCTGGGAAATGGAGCTTTCCATCTAAAAAAATACTCTTCAGAAAACGTTCGGCATGCCTCAAAGTAGCTGCTCGCAATTTTTCCAGAGGCGTCGGCAAACAATTGCAAAATTCGAAAAACGTTAGGTCTATAGAAATGTAGAAATCTCGAAAACCAAAAGCGAAAGACAAATTTTGAGCACACCACTGGGTTGAGGAGGTCAAACAGCGTAAAAACTCAAAGTAGCTGCTCGTAATTTTTCCAGAGGCGCCCGGCAAAATTCGAAAAACGTTAGGTCTAAAGAAATGTAGAAATCTCGAAAACCAAATGCGAAAAAGACCTTTTGAGCACACCACTGGATTGAGAAGGCCGAAACCTCACTTTTTTTCTGTAAAATTCCCAATAAACTACTGGCAAAGTTGTGGTGTTTTTCAAATTCAAAAAAAATTTCGAAAATCGAGTGGAAATTCCAACATTGCGGTCCTGAAAAACTCAAAAACACTTGCAATTTCATATGAAATTCATCCAGTGTCGTGCCCGAAGGGCTCGGCTGTTCACCTTCCCCTTTGTTATTCCCTTGCCCAGTGTCGTGCCTGAAGGCTGAACGATTAATTTCAAGCGAAATTAATTTCGTTTGAAGCTGGGGATTTTTGCAACAGCCAATCATAGCCCTTTTATCCTTTGCAGCTTACAGGACGCAATTTCATTACAGCAGCCTTATGTGCTAATTAAAAAGCCTTTCTAGGGCCATTTTTCATGCAACAAGGCTACAAAAGGGCCGCATGAAATAAAGGTTTTAATTCGCTCAAAGTCGATGCGACTGTGGAAGGAGTTCTGGGAGGTTTGATTCTGGGCAGTTCAAGTAAAATCTTCTCCCGTGTAAAAAATTCCGATTAAAAACCTGCGGTTTTTGCCATTTGCCTAGCAGAAGATAAGTGAAAATTCCTCATTAAATTGCCGATTAATGTTGATTATTGCTCTCACACACCCATTGTTAGCTGAAGTGAGTCCTCAAAGATAAATAAATCACTATCAAACTGAGCTACTTATTTGCCGTGACTTTCCGCATGTTATTTAACTTAACAAGCCACTGTGGCTGTCTGAGTGCCACAATCAAACAAAGAATGTTCAAAGTCAGCAAACACTTTAATCACAGTTTTAGTGGGTAAGTGGTTTAATGCTTCTTCATGGTCATTCTCCAGCCAACCATCATGGGGCTTTTTCAGTGGACCTGCTGGCCACATGTGGGGACATAACAGCCACCTGGGCATCCCCAATGTACCCCAAACTCAGCTCGAACGACTCCTCTGTGAATCCGCTAGGGGAGGCCGATCACTGAAGATGAATACTCCTGGATCGGCAGCCTGATCAACATTGGGCCATAGTGGGGGCGCTTCCTGGTGGATTTGTGGCGGACAAAATCGGCCGCAAATTCACCCTGATTGGTTTGGCCGTTCCCCATCTCGTTCGCCTATTTGATCTATGCGTTTTGCTGATAGCATCTACCTATTTTATCTGGGGAGGTTCATTAACGGGATATCTGAAGGGGCTGGTTATGCGATTCTGCCCATGTACTTGGCTGAAATCACCGATGATTCCAACCGAGCCGCACTATCGGTGACTTTGAACATTTTTCTGGACCCTGGGGAATTTTATCCCCTACGCCATTGGGCCCCTACTTGGAGGTGCGGGTTTTCAACTTGATCCTAGCCGGGACTGGCCGTGTGTTTTTTTTGGCGTGTTTTCTCCTAGTCGGGTGCGAAACGCCGCATTATTTGGTTTGCAAGCTGGGGCGCGGATGCCCAGGCTGCCGATACCATTGCCTACTTGCGGTCTTGCAGTAGGGAAACTGCGGAAAAAGAAGTGACGATTTTAAAAGGCGTTCATGAGGACGAAGAGTGGAAGCCTGGTCGGATATAGTTGAAAAACCCCGGCTTGCGAAAGGCGCTGCTCATTTCACTAGCTTTGATTGTTCTTCAGCAATTTTCTGGAATCAATGCTGTTGGTTCCTATTTGGAGCCGATTTTCCAAGCCACCGGCTCCGACTTCTCCGCCTCAGTTTCCTCGACGATCTGCGGCGCCTGCATGTTCCTGTTCAGCTTCCCCACGACTTTCATCATCGAAAAGGCAGGCAAAAAGTGGCCTCTGGCAATCTCCTGCCTGGGCGACGCCTTGTCCCTCCTTGTCCTCGGCGGTTTCTTCTACATCAAGGACAGCACTTCTATGAGCACAGCGTCGCTCTTTTGGCTCCCCATTGCGGGCCTCATCGGCTACATTTTCTTCTTCAACTTGGCCTTTGCCGCCCTCCCATGGACCATCAGCTCGGAATTGTTCCCAACAATGTGAAGCCAGTTTCAGCGTCCGCCATTTTCTGGCGTCTCTTGGTTGACCAGTTTTGTGGTCACAAAGTTCTTCAGCACTTTGACGAATGCTGTGGGCCGAGCTGCCACTTTTGGATGTTTGGTGCCTGCTGCTTGTTTACGGTGCTTTTGATATTCTGTGGGTTCCGGAGACCAAAGGCAAAAGCTTTAGCGAGATTCAGAATATGCTGCAGAAGTAAAATGGAAATGCGATGAACTGGGGGAAGCCAGTGATCTGATCTGGGAAATGGAGGGTGGATATTGAAGAAGATGAGAGGTAGAAGCTGAGGATTGTAATGTTGAGAGCTTTAGTTTCTCTATAATTTGAGTAAAGTTTTTAGAAAATGAATGTACCTATAAATAAAGCCTCAAAATTTGCTCATAAACGTGTGGATTTTTGCAAAATTTTCTTCAGACTTCAGACAAATCACCAGTAGCTCGCTTATTATGGATTTGGACTGAATTTTTTAGTGAGTGGGTTTTTCTCGTACTAAAATCCCTCGGATGAATCTACGGGTGAATGAAAGAAGTGAAGAAGACTCAATGAGTAACCCACCAAAAAATCCTCATTTCAGCCCGATGCTGAGGAAATTTTGTCTGAAATCCAAAAAACTTCAGTAGTTCGCTTAGTCGGCAATTAAGAGGAAAAGCGACTTTTAACTATTTTGGGAATTGACCCCCTCTATCCAGTGGCGCACTCAGAAGTCCTTCCATCGTTTTTGCTTTTGCAGATATCAAGTTTTTTTAATCAATGTTTTTTGCATTTTTGCAAAAAACCGTTTATTCTGACATTTTTGAAAAACTTCTCTTAAATAACTTTTGAGTGGACCGACATTTTACAAAAAACAACTTTTTTTGATAAAAAGCTTCGTTTGGGAGAAAAAAATTTTTATCCGAAAATCGACCCAAAATTCTAGCATTTGATGATTCAACTGATGAATTTTTGGTCAAAAAAAGAGTTTTCGAAAATTTTTTTCGTCACGAGACGATTTATATGGAAAAAACACATGTCAAAGTGAGTTGGTTTGTTTCGGACGAAAATCTCCGGATGATTTACGAGGGAAAGAAGAAAACTTTGTACAGGCTCTTATGGGGACCGAATCTTCAAAGCTCCATAAAAACCCAAAATCCCCTTGAAACGAGCTCATTTCAACTAACTAAACACTTTTCGATCGTTTCTTTATATTTAACAGGAATTCAACCTACTGGGGGAGCCAAAAAAATTCCTCATTTGAGCTTGAGTTCCATGCTGAGCAAATTTGGTTTGAAATCCAAAAACCTCCAGTAGCTCGCTTACTAAGCAATTTGGAGAAAAAGTGAATACCAGCATTTTTATGGCGATTGAGCCCTTCTATCCAGTGGAGTACTCAAAATTCTTCTATCGTTCTTGGGTTTGAAGATATAAATTTTTTTTCTTGAATAACATGTTTTTGGTATTTCTTCGAACACCATCTATTGCTGAGGCTTTTGAAAAAAATCCGGCTAAATAGCCTTGGAGCAGCCCGATATTTTATAAAAATAACTTTTTGCGATAAAAAGCTTCGTTTGGGAGAAAAAAATTAAATGCGAAAATCGCCCAAAGTCCTAGCGTTTCTGCGACTGCATGAATTTTTCGAGCTAAAAACTAAATTTAGTTTTAGAAAATCTTTCCGTCACGAGACGGTTATATGGAAAAAACACATGTCAAAGTGAGTTGGTTTGTTTCGGACGAAAATCTCTGGATGATTTACGAGGGAAAGAAGAAAACTTTGTACAGGCTCTTATGGGGACCGAATCTTCAAAGCCCCATAAAAACCCAAAATCCCCTTGAAACGAGCTCATTTCAACTACGTAAACACTTTTCGATCGTTTCTTTATATTTAACAGGAATTCGACCTACTGGGGGAGCCAAAAAAATTCCTCATTTGAGCTTTAATTCCATGCTGAGCAAATTTGGTTTCAAATCCAAAAACCTCCAGTAGCTCGCTTACTAAGCAATTTGGAGAAAAAGTGAATACCAGCGTTTTTATGGCGATTGAGCCCTTCTATCTAGTGGAGTACTCAGCAATTTTCTATCGTTCTTGGGTTTGAAGATATTAATGTTTTTTCTTGAATAACATGTTTTGGTATTTCTTCGAACACCATCTATGCATGAGGATTTTGAAAAAAATCCGGCTAAATAGCCTTGAAGCGGCCCCGACATTTTATAAAAAACAACTTTTTTCGATAAAAGCTTCGTTTGGGAGAAAAAAATTAAAATGTGAAAATCGTCCAAAATCCCCAGCGTTGACCAATGAATCTTTCGATCTAAAAATCAAAATTTAATTTTCCAAAAATTTTTCTTCACGAGGCGTTCAATAGGGATCAAACACATGTCAAAGTGAGTTGGTTTGTTTCGGACGCAAATCTCCGGATGATTTACGAGGGAAAGAAGAAAACTTTGTACAGGCTCTTATGGGGATGGAATCTTCAAAGCTCCATAAAAACCCCAAATCCCCTTCAAATGAGCCCATTTCAACGAACTGAACACATTTCGGCTATTCCTTTGTATTTAGTAAGAATTCGACCTACTGGGGGGCCCAAAAAATTTTTCATTTAAAGCTCCAGTTCCATGCTGAGGAAATTTGGTCTGAAGCCAAAAAACTTCCATTAACTCGCTTGTTAAGCAATTTAGAGAAATAGTGAATACCAATGTTTTTCGGGCAATTGAGCCCTTCTATCCAGTGGAGTACTCAACATTTTTCTATCGTTTTTGGGATTGAAGATATTCATTTTTTTCTTGACTAACATGCTTTGGCATTATTTCGAAAACCACCTTTTCTGAGGCTTTGAAGAAATCTCCGGTAAATAGCTTCTGAGCCGCCCGATATTTGAGCCGCCCGAGGCAGAAGAATTTCTGCAGGCTCTTATGGGGACCGAACCTGCAAAGCTGTCCGAAGTGAGGTTGGTTTGTTTCGCAAAAAGGTCCCCAGGCTAGGGAGGAAAGAAAGAAAAACCTTGTACAGTCCCTTGAGGGCACTAAATTTTCAAAGTACCAAGAAAAAACATCAAAATTTAAGTGAAAGCCCCAGTGAAACTCTCACAAATACGTTTTTCACTCGGCCAAAAGGTCCGCAACTTACCGAGTGGCCGCTTCCAAAGTTTTACTCGGTGTCCGCACAACCGGCAGTGAACTTCGCTGTTTTCCACCTCTTCTGAACCCGGTCGAGCTGGTCTCCACTTCCGACATGATGCCTGGATCATCGTCGAAGAGCATCGCATTCGATGGGGGCGGATACCCGCGCAAGTGGCCCTGAAACAAAGAAAATCAGCCCCGAAAACCTTCCAGCCGCGAACTTTCCTGGAATAAATTCCTTGATTATTTCATTACCTTTTCCCGAGCGGCTGCATCGACAACGATCCGAAGATTAACCGGCTCGTCTCTTCTAAGCAAAAACGATTGTTCCGAAACCTTTATCAATCTCCTGCCTCTTTTGTCCAGGATTTCATTCGGATTGGAGGCGACACGTTGAGACGAATCGGTGAAAGAGACGACACTCGCTACCGGATTGAAATTAACTTGTTTCGAATGGGTTTTAGTGTGCCGGTTTCCCGGCTTTCGATTTAGATTGGCAAACGATTGCGAAAATCCGGATGTCATTCCAGTTTCGGTGGCAAAGAAACGATACTTTGAGTCGACATGTTTACGCGCTGGTTTTATCCAGGGAAGAGTTTCCTTTTGAGGAACAGCCTGCTGTTGCCGCTGAGGCAGAGCCCCTCAATTCTAATGCAATCTGGATATAAACCAGCCCAATTAGCAAGTTTATTCTTGGTGAATTGAAGGCCAAAAGGGCTTTTCTGATTGGCGGCCTAATGGCAAAGTTTCCCCGGGGGAAAGTTCTTTATATTCGTCGCATTGTGACTGGAACTCCATTTCACTTTGCCCGGGCGGAGACAAACGCGTTTTTCTACAGGGTGGACTTGACTTGAATACAAACTCACTTAATTCTTGTTGAGGAAATTAGATTAGGAGGTTTCCTTGTTCCCCTTGCAGACGCGAATGACGATTTTTCCTGCGGGTCACTGAAGTGACAACATGCGCCAGCTAATTAGCTTTGGGGCCAAATACATAATAGATAATTCCGAACAAAACAGCCCTAAACTTGTAGCCCGGGAGTTTTGGGTAAAAGCGGGATTAATTCGTGCTTTAGGACGCGGCCAACATTTCCGGGAACCGCCCGCGGACTGAATTAATTAGTTAAACAGCTCGACACTTTGGAATGATCAACTCGTTTTAATTGATGAGATCATGCAAGTTGGCATTTTTTGCAGCCGTTTAATGGGAATAACAGTCGATTTATGGTCGACAGATGCTCACCTCCAAGTCCATGGTTCTGGCCAAGGGACCGCCCTGCCCGGACATATTGGGCAGGTACTGGCCGTTTGCCCCTGCACTCAAAGTGTGCCTACGAGGGTCGTCGCGACGTCCGCTGCGACTTCGCCCTCTCACCTCGCCACCCTCATTGTCACTACGAGCTGAAACAGAAGAAGACACGTCTAGTTAGCTCATGTCCCTTCTGGGAGCATGATGCAAGTGCCTAATGGTTTTTCGACCTAAAAAGCCAAATATTTCCACAACTAGAGGCGGGTAGCGGAATTCCGAGCACACCACTGGATTGCGGGCGTTCTTGTACATGAAAAATGTGCTAACCAGTTTTGCTCTACAGTCCATTATAAGCGCGCTACTGACGATCGAAAAACTCCAATAGAGTGCAAAAATCTACACGGTTAATTTTTTTTTTTAGGTTGAATTCGCAATATTTATTAGAAATTCGACATCAAACTCCCTCCTCGCGGCTTTCAATTGGTGCAGTTTTGTGTCAAAAATAATAAAAAATACTCCAACACATACAGAGCGTCCCAAAATTTAGCGCAAACAATCACACGTTTTGAACGCTGATGACTCCTGAAAATCTGCTATTTCTATAAAAACCTGATGAGTTAGCTATGGGAAACCATTATACGAATCCAATAGATAATTTAATTTTACATCTATTTTTGGCATAAAATACAGGTGTTCCATTTGAATTAAGCCAGTTAATAGCGTTGAAAAAGGCAATTGTTTGAACTTCATTTTGGGACACCCCGTATGCGCCAGTGCACTTTTGATTAGTCTGGCACAAAACTGCGTTTATTAGTAGCGGCTAAGTGCAGTTTAGTTTCAAAAATTCAAAGGAGATGTTGAGAATTTATGTTTTAAAAAAAATGTTTTATTTGTACAAAAAGAGCAATCATCTCGGAAGTCAGTCCTGACCGACCCTCATTGTCACTACGACCTTAGAGCAGACGAAAACACGTGAAATTGGCTTTTGTCCCTTCTGGGAGCATGACCTAGATTTCACGACCAGCTCAGAGCATGACTAAATTGGTATTAAAGTGGGCTAATGGTTTTTCGACAAAAAAAGCTAATATTTCCAAAACTAAAGGAGGGTAGCAGAATTCCGAGCACACCATGGATTGAGGGCGTTCTTGTGCATGAAAAATTGTGCTAACCATTTTGCCTACAGTCCATTATAAGCGCGCTACTGACGATCGAAAACTCAAATACAGTGCAAAAATCTACACGGCTATTGGGTTTTGGTGAAAGTAAGGATTTTTTCTTAAACTTGAATTCTCAATATTTATTTAGAAATTCGACATCAAATTCTCCCTCGCGGCCTTCAATTGGTGCACTTTTGTGTCAAAATAATAAAAATAACTCCAACACATACAAGCGTCCAAATTTTAGCGCAAACAATCACACGTTTTGAACGTTGATGTCTCCTGAAAATCTGCCATTTCTATAAAAACCTGATGAGTCGGCTATGGGAAACCATTACCCGAATCCAATAGATAATTAAATTTTGGCATCTATTTTTGGCATAAAATACAGGGGTGTTCCATTTGAATTAAGCCAGTTAATAGCGTTGAAAAGGCAATTGTTTGAACTTCATTTTTGGGACACCCCGTATGCGCCAGTGCACTTTTGATAGTCTGGCACAAAACTGCCTTTATTAGTAGCGGCTAAGTGCAGTTTAGTTCCAAAATTTAAAGTAGATGTTGAGAATTTAAGTTTCAAAAAAATGTTTGATTTGTAAAAACAGCAATCATCTCGGAAGTCAGTCCTGACCGACCCTCATTGGCACTACGAGCTGATGCAGACGGAAAACACGTAGAATCGGCCTTTGTACCTTCTGGGAGCATGACCCAGATTTCACAACCAGCTAAGAGCATGACTAAATGGTATTAAACTGGCTAATGGTTTTTCGACCAAAAAAAGCTAATATTTCCAAAACTAAAGAGGGGATAGCAGAATTCCGAGCACACCACAGGATTGAGGCGTTCTTGTGCATGAAAAATGTGCTAACCAGTTTTGCTCTACAGTCCATTATAAGGCGCGCTACTGACGATCGAAAAACTCCAATACAGTGCAAAAATCTACACGGCTATTGGGTGTTTTGTGAAAGTAGGGATTTTTCTTAAGCTTGAATTCGCAATATTTATTTAGAAATTCGACATCAAATTCCTCTTCACGCCTTCAATTGGTGCAGTTTTGTGTCAAAATAATAAAACTACTCCAACACATACAGAGCGTCCCAATTTTAGCGCAAACAATCACACGTTTTGAAACGTTGATGTCTCCCTGAAAATCTGCCATTTCTATAAAAACTGATGAGTTAGCTATGGGAAACCATTACCGAATCCAATAGATAATTAAATTTTGCATCTATTTTTGGCATAAAATACAGGGTGTTCCATTTGAATTAAGCCAGTTAATAGCGTTGAAAAGGCAATTGTTTTGAACTCATTTTGGCACACCCCTTGTATGCGCCATACACTTTTGATTAGTCGGGCACAAAACTGCCTTTTTTAGTAGCGGCTAAGTGCAGTTTAGTTTCAAAATTCAAAGTAGATGTTGAGTTTCAAAACAAATGTTTTATTGTACAAAACAGCAATCTTCTCGGAACGTCAGTCCTGACCGACCCTCATTGTCACTACGACCTGAAGCAGACGAAAACACGTGAAATTGGCTTTTTCTCCCTTCTGGGAGCATGACCCGATTTCAAACCAGTCTAAGAGCATGACTAAATTGGTTTTAAAGTGGCTAATGGCTTTTTCGATCAAAAAGCTAAATATTTCCCACAACTAGAGGCGATAGCGGAATTCCGAGCACACCACTGGATTAAGGGCGTTCTTCTGTAGAAAAATGTGCTTAGCACTTTGCTCTGCAGTCGATAATAAGCGCGCCTACTGACGATCAAAAACTCAAATACAGTGCGAAATCCATAGGCAATTCGCCGATTTGTGAAACAAGAACTTTTTTGAAGCCAAATTCTAGATATTTATTTGGAAACTGAGCATCAATTCCACTTCGCGGCTTCCCATTGATGCAGTTTTGGGTCAAATCAATAAAATTACCCTCCAACACATACAGAGTGTCCCAAAATCTTACTCAAACAGTTGCACGTTTTGAACAGTGAAAACTTGGAAGACTCTTGAAAATCTGCTACTTTATATGAAAATCTCTAAAGTAAGCTATGGGAACCATAATAGAGTTCAAAAGATAATTGAATTTTCTATTTATTTTTGACATAAATACTGGGTGTTCCATTTGAATTAAGCAAGCAATTACCGTCAAAACCATGTAATTGTTTGATCGCAATTTTGGGACACCCAGTATGTGCCAGTACACTTTTAATTAGTCTGTCGCAAAGTTGCATCTATCAGTAGCGCCCAAGGTGGAGTTTAGTTTCGAAATTCAACATGGCTGTTGAGAACCCAAGTGTCCAAAAAAGGTCTTCATTTGTACAAAACTGCAAATATCTCAAAATCCGTAAGATTTAACCTGGACAAAGCTTCATAAAACTCACATTTATTTTTCACGCAGACACTAACCCCGCAATAATAAATAGGGTATTCCAATTTAAAAAAATGTAACTTTGGTCTTAATCTAGTATTTGGGTCACCCTGTACATGACAAAATTATTTTGCAACATACCCTGTAAAAACTTGTCAGTGGCGTGCCGGGTTGATTAGACATCAACTTCACCTCAGAAGGTTAGACGTTTGCGTCAAACAGTAACCTTCTGAAAAAACCAACGAAAATCCTAGTAAACCTACAGCACAACCGAATGTCTTTGGACCTTGCGCAGATTTCCCGGGAAAAGACCTGGATTCTTCTGGAGCAAACCCCCATCAAACTAGACGGGCGCTTCTACATGGAGTCCCATTTAAGGCCATGTTTCGACGACAGTCCTCGGCTAGAGCTTCGGAAGCTTCAAGCATTTGATCTAGTTGAACTAGACGACGCCACTGAGTGGCTCTCTGGGGCATACGACCAGTGCCATCTGCAGAAATGCTGGCTTACGACAACTCAGAAAAAAGCCTTGAGCAAACAGTGGAAGAACCACGTGAAGATGGGACGTATCGGAAGAGGCCAGCTGCTGCATACAAAAGAGTAATGAAGAGCCTGAGGGCGTTTGAAAACACTCTTTTTGTACTGGGGGTTCCTAAGGCTCCCTCTAACTCCATACAGAGTAAATCTACTTCAACCCAATCTGTACCATCTGAAGTTCCCAAGGCAATTTATCCAGGCCCCACGGGCCTGGTGAAGGTATTCAAAGCTTGTGCGATCCAAGTGAAGAATTCCTGCTTGAAGGTGGACAATATTGAAATTTCCCAGCGCTGCAGCCCTCAGATAGGGGTCTTGAGGAGTGGAAGAAGGACTCAAAAGCCTAAAATCTGCGCCAATAATTCCTTGGATCCAATTAATCCAAAAGAAAGCAACTTGTGACGAAGAAGGCCCTAAACATCCCTCCTGAGCTGTTTCGGGTCTACGACCTGTACAAAAACTCCAGAAAATTGCCTGAAACCATCCAGGAAAGCGACTGGTCTCCTCCAAAAGCAAGCAGTGAAGAGAGTCAGCAGCACTGCAAAAGCATCATCACTCCTACCCACAGTCTTCCATCAAATTATTCCTCTGCAATCATTGCCAGAAACTGAAGAAGTCTCATGTGGGTGTCCTTCCAACTTGCTCTGGATTTCCATGCGGAAAGCAAGTGGCTCCACGGCCCGACCCCAGTCTGGAGTATTTCTACCAAAATCTTGTTCAGTCCTTGAATAAATTATCCAGGAAATTGCCAATGGGGTGAAACTGCTGATGGTTTTATCAACGTCTCCAGTTTGGATGCCAGATTTCCAACGTCAAAGGAAAACTCATTAGCACTTGATGTTTACTAGGGCTGGATGAGGGAAACTATGGAAATTAGTTCCAGTTGAACAGCAGGCGACAATGTGCTTATTCCAGAAACTAATTCAACTTGCCAACTCCATTTCCTGGCAGACAAATCCCTGGGATCAATCACCATCTTCCATTGACGCGATTAATTATCCTACAAAGGAGTTTCGGAAAGCTGGCAAATGGAAGTTTTTGGGCGGTTGAGCGTTTTGGAAAATGCACTCGAAAACAAATTGATGGCAAACACGGAGAGGGAATTACGGTGGGTTTTTCACCTTGACACATTTCTGTCTGCTATCCAGGCTTATTTTAACGATGATCGCCATTATTTATGCCTATTACGCCTTTGACACGGATATTATTTATAAAACTCGCCTGGCGTAAATTAACTCACAACAACGGAAAATAGCTGCGGAATTTCGAACCCACATTCACTGCAAACGGGCTGAAAGCGCCCGAAATAACTGAGAGAACTGGGAGAACATCTGGACGCTTTTTACTGGTTTACAATGAGAGTTTCCTATGCAAAACTAGCAGGTTGTGGGGTTTTTTGTCTAGTTTCGTCTCGCAGGCGCGAGCCCTGCTCGCTTCCCCAGAATTAGCCCTAAACTACGGAACCAAAGAAGACTTTCAGTCTTAGCTCTAATTTTTCCAGAAGATTCCTAGTAATTCTGGGTTGGAAGGCCGACGGACATAGTGCAGTTGAGAGCAGGCTAGATGGCATTTTGTGCTAACTGATGGAAAATGAGTTCATTTCATCGAATGAAAAGTGGCGGAAAACCGAGTTGTCGCAAAAAACACCACTAACAAAAGGGTTTGGGAAAAATCGGGTGATTTTTAAAAAGTTTCCAGCATTTGAGAGCCAAATCTTTCTTGTTTTAACTTGGAAAGAAAGGAAGAAGGAAGTCTAGCAGAAGTACCGATATTTACTAAGATAAATTACTACTAAAATAAAAAAATTACTAAGATAAAAAAAAACTAAGCATAAAAGATCGGAATTTTATGCGATTTTGTAAAACTTTCAGAATTTCGAATACCGAGTGTCTTCTAAAGGTGGCAGAAATTGCACTTTCGTGCTTGCGTTAGTTTGGAAGATGTGACGTTTTAAAAGAGAGTAGCGCAGGGGGGCCAAAGCATCAATTTTGAGACCGATATTTACTGATCTGGCAAAAATCAGGAATCCGGGCGATTTTTATGAGAGTTTCTGCATTTTAGGGCGAAGCGTTTTCTAAAGATCCTGAATATTTCAAGTCGCTACCTGTATTAGTTTGGAAAACTCGAATTTTTAAAGAAGAAATCGCCAGTTTAGCAAAAGCTAATTTCATTCATAAGCTAAAATCATTTTGCTTACCAATATTTACTAAGGCATAAAACATCAGCACTTCAGGCGATTTTTTATGAAATTTTCCGCAGTTTTCGAGTCAAGTGTCTTATAAAGCTGGTGAAAACTTCAAGTCGCTAGTTGCATTAGTTTCCAGGATGCGAATTTTTAAAGGAGGAAGCGTAGTTTGGCGAGAACATCCATTTTGAGATCGATTTTTGCTAAGCTGGCAAATTTTGAAAATTTCCAGCGATTTTATGAAACTTTCAGCAGTTTTAGAGTCAAGTGTCGTATAAATCTCGTAAGAATTTCAAGTCACTACTTGCATTAGTTTGGAAGATGCGAATTTTTTTAAAGGAGAAAGCGCAGTTTGGCGAGAACTTCCATTTTGAGATCGATTTTTGCTAAGCTGACAAAAGTTGAGAATTTCAGAAATTTTTATGAAACTTTCAGCAATTTTAGAGCCAAGTGTCTTATAAAGCTGGTGAAAACTTCAAGTCGCTAGTTGCATTAGTTTTCAGGATGCCCATTTTTAAAAGAGGAAGCGCAGTTTGGCGAGAACATCCATTTTGAGATCGATTTTTTGCTAAGCTGGCAAAATTTGACAATTTCGGCGATTTTTATGAAACTTTTAGGAGTTTTAGAGTCAAGTGTCTTATAAAGCTGGTGAAAATTTCAAGTCGCTACTGGCATTACTTTGGAAGATGCGAATTTTTAAAGGAGGAAGCGCAGTTGGCGAAAACATCCATTTTGAGATCGATTTTTGCTAAGCTGACAAAAGTTGAGAATTTCAGCCATTATTATGAAACTTTCAGCCATCTTAGCGTGAAGTGTCTTATAAAGCTGGTGAAAATTTCAAGTCGCGACTTGTATTAGTTTGGAAGATGCGAATTTTTAAAGGAGGAAGCCCACTTTGGCGAAAACATCCATTTGAGTTCGATTTTTGCTAAGGTGACAAAAGTTGAGAATTTTAGCGATTTTAATGAAACTTTCAGCAATTTTAGAGTCAAGTGTCTTATAAAGCTGCTGAAAACTTCAAGTCGCTAGTTGCATTAGTTTTTATGATGCCCATTTTAAAGGACGAAGCGCAGTTTGAGGAGAACAACCATTTGAGATCGATTTTTGCTAAGCTGGCAAAATTTTTACAATTTCAGCCATTTTTATGAAACTTTTAGCAGTTTTAGAGTCAAGTGTCTTATAAAGCTGGTGAAAATTTCAAGTCGCTACTTGCATTAGTTTGGAAAATGCGAATTTTTAAAGGAGGAAGCAGTTTGGCGAAAACATCCATTTTGAGATCGATTTTTGCTAAGCTGACAAAGTTGCGAATTTCAGCGATTATTATGAAACTTTCAGCCATCTTAGCGTGAAGTGTCTTATAAAGCTGGTGAAAATTTCAAGTCGCGACTTGCATTAGTTAGAAGAAGCGAATTTTTAAAGGAGGAAGCCCAGTTTGGCGGAAACATCCATTTTGAGTTCGATTTTTGCTAAGCTGACAAAAGTTGAGAATTTCAGCGATTTTAATGAAACTTCCAGCAATTTTAGAGTCAAGTGTCTTATAAAGCTGGTGAAAACTTCAAGTCGCTAGTGGCATTAGTTTTCAGGATGCCCATTTTTAAAGGAGGAAGCGCAGTTTGGGAAGAACATCCATTTTGAGATCGATTTTGCTAAGCTGGCAAAATTTGACAATTTTGGTGATTTGTATGAAACTTTTAGCAGTTTTAGAATCAAGTGTCTTATAAAGCTCGTGAAAATTTCAAGTCGCTACTTGCATTAGTTTGGAAGATGCGAATTTTTAAAGGAGGACAGCGCAGTTGGGCGAAAACATCCATTTTGAGATCGATTTTTGCTAAGCTGGCCAAAAATTTGACAATTTTAGTGATATTTTATGAAACTTTTAGCAGTTTTAGAGTCAAATGTCTTATAAAGCTGGTGAAAATTTCAAGTCGCTACTTGCATTAGTTTGGAAGATGCGAATTTTTAAAGGAGGAAGCGCAGTTTGGCGAAAACATCCATTTTGAGATCGATTTTTGCTAAGCTGACAAAAGTTGAAAATTTCAGAGATTATTATGAAACTTTCAGCCGTTTTAGCTTGAAGTGTCTTATAAAGCTGGTGAAAATTTCAAGTCGCGACTTGCATTAGTTTGGAAGATGCGAATTTTTAAAGGAGGAAGCCCAGTTTGGCGAAAACATCCATTTTGAGTTCGATTTTTGCTAAGCTGACAAAAGTTGAGAATTTCAGCGATTTTAATGAAACTTTCAGCAATTTTAGAGCCTAGTGTCTTATAAAGCTGGTGAAAACTTCAAGTCGCTAGTTGCATTAGTTTTCATGACGCCCATTTTTAAAAGAGGAAGCGCAGTTTGGGGAGAACATCCATTTTGAGATCGATTTTTTGCTAAGCCTGCAAAATTTTACAATTTCAGCCATTTTTATGAAACTTTTAGCAGTTTTAGAGTCAAGTGTCTTATAAAGCTGGTGAAAATTTCAAGTCGCCACTTGCATTAGTTATGAAGACGCGAACTTTTAAAGGAGGAAGCGCAGTTTTAACGAAAACATCCATTTTGAGATCGATTTTTGTTAAGCTGACAAAAGTTCAGAATTTCAGCGATTTTTATGAAACTTTCAGAAATTTTAGAGCCAAGTGTCTTATAAAGCTGGTAAAAACTTCAAGTCGCTAGTTACATTAGTTTCCAGGATGCCAATTTTTAAAGGAGGAAGCGCAGTTTGGCGAGAACATCCATTTTGAGATCGATTTTTGCTAAGCTGGCAAAATTTGGACAATTTCGGCGATTTTTATGAAACTTTTAGCAGTTTTAGAGTCAAGTGTCCTATAAAGCTGGTGAAAATTTCAAGTCCCTACTTGCATTAGTTTGGAAGATGCGAATTTTTGAAGGAGAAAGCGCAGTTGAGTGAAAACCTCCATTTTGAGACTGATTTTTGCTAAGCTGGCAAAAATCGGGAATCCTGGAGAATTTTATTGAAACTTTCACCAGTTTTAGATTCAACTGTCTTATAAAGCTGGTGCGAATTGCAAGTGGATACTGGCTTCAGTTGGGAAGATGTCAATTTTTTAAAACAGAAAGCGCAGTTGAGTAAAAACATCTATTTTGAGACCCATATTCACTAAGACGGGCAAAAATCAGGATTTTATGCGTTTTTTGTTTTCGAAACTTCTAGCATCTATAGGGTCAACTGTATGCTAAAAACAGTTGAAAATGGCAAAATGTTACTTGAGTTTCGTTTCGAAGCTACAAATTTTTAAAGGAGAGGGGAGCCATTGTGTTAAACACACCATTAGAGGAGTTTGCTGTTCTTCAGAATACCCCCCGTATGCTTGCTATACGTTTAAGGCACGAACCTTCTGTCCTGCTCCTGGCAAGCTAGACAAAGTGTCCTTTTGCCCTGGAGCCAAACTTTTTGCACAATGTCAATTAGGGCAAAAAGCGATTCAATTGCCCGATTTTGGTCCTTCGAGCTGGATCAAAAAACCCGTAAACACAGCCCAGTTTCCTCATAACAAGGACGACTCAAGGTAGCCAATTCCACTGAAAAACAGCGACTATTTCCAGATTTTAACTGGCTTTGCCAGAAACTTGGCAACGTTCCTTGCTCCTTGGCCAATCCAATTGTTGGACACACCTAGTTTTTGGTGATTTCCATTAAATGTCACCGCGTTAGTTGGCGTCAAAATTTCCTGTAAACCATGTCCGGTCCAAATTTCGCAGTGAAAGTCCCCTGGATTCCCTTGCGGCCGAAATCCCGCAGGGAAAATGCGAAAAAAGGCCCCAAAACATGCGATGTGGGCTTGGAGCTGGAAACAATCGTCGAAGCCCGTCCAAGTCAAGCGCTGAGTTTTTACAGCTTGAAAAGCCCACAGTCCAGCAGCTCTGGATTGAACGTTCTGGAAACCTATCAGGAATATCTCAATCTGAAGGATTTGGACAACGTGGGCGCTTCTATAGGATCCAGAAACGAATCAGGGAGCGATAGAAGCGTCTTTTGCCTCAAGCAAATCTGCCCAGATGCCACTTTAATGGAGCTGGATCACTCGCAGGAGCTCCAGACGGCCATAATCGCCCGCAGGATCGCCGAAACGGAAAAGCAAGTGGCCAGCTCGAGGAAAAGCAGCCGAAATTCAGTGCTGAGTCAACCGCTTTCCGGCCTAACGTCCAGGTACTTGGCCAGGCCGAAGTACAGAAGTTGCGAGCTCCAGGTTAAAGTTGAAGCCCCCCAGCGCACCTGCAGCTGCCAAACTTCTGCAGCTGGCAAGAACCAGCGGCTTCAGGTGCTGCAGGAGGACAAATCGACTACAACGCCTTCAGGCGGTCAGCAGGAGCAGTTCACTCAAATGTATGAGCATATAACAGAGAACGACCTACTATGCATGGAGTGGATCAACAAGAACCTGTTCAAGGTGCCAGTGAACCCGCACCATTTGATTGTGGATGAAAAACTGAAGGATTCCAGCGAGTTCACCTGCTTCGGAACCAACATGTTGGAGCAGGAGCTCAACTGGGAACTTCAGGCTTTGTGCATGTGATTTATTTGTTTTTGGAATAAAATTTCAACTCCGGCTTTGTATCAATGGAGTTTAAGGGGAAACTGGAGGAGTTGATGGAGGTGACAGCTGGTGGAACTTTGGTCATTAAGCGGATGACACAGTCAATTAATCACCAGCAGCAAAAAAGCGCCCGGAATTGAAAGATTGGCAGGAAACAAGGGTAAATTGTCTTTCCTGCTGAAACAACTTCGGGTTGAGGAAGCAATAACAGTGACCTGCTGGCAGTTGTCACAATATCCAGTTTATCTCACTCCATATCGGAATAATGGGGAAACTTCCAGCAGGAGACGGTTTATCCAGTTTTTCACGAGCAGGCCATCAATTTCCTTGCGGGGGGGAAAACAACTGAAGGCCAGAGTTTTATTGGCTAAGCGAGCGAGAAAATGCGTGAAAAACCGTCAACTGTTCATACACCGAGTGCTGGGAAATCGATTCAACATGAAAACCGTTCAGTTCTGTTGATGCAAACAGCTTAAATCGGAAATTAAAAATAGGCCGTTGTTTATCGACAAGTCGAGGAGATGATGGTTATATAACAGTCTTCGAGTGTTTGCCTTTATTTTCGTTTCAGAAAGATCGTGCTGTTTTTGTCATCAAAACCCACTAAAAATTCAAAGTTTTCCACATAAACTCGACCGCGTCTCGTACGCTAAAGGCCAATAATCACTTGGTGTGTAAGTCGTGGTTTACGGCCACATAAAACGCCTTCGGGGAGAGCTTCAAGAGCGCAAAGCGCAATTTCGTTCTGAAACTACAACTTTTTATTTACGCTTGCCGGGAATTTATGGGGCCTCGTTAACCCATTTTGGTTATATCGGGGATAAATAAAGCAAGGATTCAGAATTTTTTCCACACATATAGAGTGTCTCAAAATAATTAACACACTCAGAACCGGTGAAGACTTCAAATGTTTGCGCTAAGACTCGGCGGCTGATTTAAGGGATGAATCAGTATTTGTTTCCCCCTGGTAAGTGCAGCCTTAACCTAAGAAAAATAACGACTGAAACCTACCCCAACAAAGCAGCAGGCAACGCCGACTTGATCCACCCCCGTTAGCCGGTTAGGAGTCACTTTGGACACAATTGGGCGCACTTTTGCCGATTTTTCCGGCAAAAAACCACCGAAAAGCCGAAAACCGATTTAACAGCGACAAAATCGTCTATTTGAATGGATCGACAGATGAGCGGGCGCGTGCGACGCCACGAGATCAGGGGGGGCGGCAACGACGCCCGGCGTCGGGTCGAAAACCCGACGCTGATCGACGGTCGGGAGCGCCAGCGTAGGTCTTAGCTTGAATCGTCGCAGGAAATTACAGTTTGGGGGAAAACTTCAACGTTGCCACTTTTTCATTTTTAGTGTACAGGGGGATTCAAAATTTGCGTCACTATTTTTAGGGGGGGGGGGGCTATAGGGGCTCACCTGGAGAGTACGAGGAATTTTTTTTTTCATTATCAACTTGGTCACATCAACAAAGGGCTAAAGATACTGGACGATTCGCTCCAGTTATTGAGACTAGGCATGGGTAACTCAGTGAATTTTCAGGAGTTGGCGCAGTGCTGCGCCAACCCAACTCAACGGCGCGGTAACTCACCGGTGCAGTTCAATTGCGGTCACCCAGTTGATAAAAAAAAAACGTTAAAGGTAAAATTACTGCAGTTTCGGCTCCCGTAAAACTTTACGGTTTAAATTTAACCGAATTAATGAGTTATAACTCATGAAGCAATGAGTTATTACTCGCTAACTTACGATGCACCAACAACTGAAAAGCGCAACTCAACACAGTGTTACCCATGCCTAATTGAGGCAGATAGTGGACCACCAAGAGGTGTTCCAGGCATAGAGGAACAGGTATTGGAGGTAATTGCTGCAGAGCCAAGAATACCTTGGAAAACATTGTTGCCTTAATAATCTAGGTTTTTTGCAAATTTTATCTCAGTTTTTGATAAGAGTTGATTTTTTGCTGTTGTTCCTGTACTCTCACTACCAGAGAAGTGACTCCAATTCTGAATCACCCTTGTGTGTTAGTCTCAGACACATCCAGGACCAGCTGATCTTTTGCAGGTGTTCGGGTTATTAGGCCGAGGTTTGTTGGGATTTGATGCTAAAGTTTCGCCAGCACGCATGGCTACCACCTTCAGAGGTATGTTCGCTTTAAGGGGGACCGGCGGTAAATCAGCATGTTGTATTGATCGATCGCAAGTCACCCCTAAAGGAAAACGAGCTATCAATTGGCCCACCCCTATCGTCCAAACCCTCTGAAACTGCGTTAATTGAATTACTTTTTTCCCTAATGGGGTTGGAGGAATTAATCTGGAAACATTTTAGATCGCTATTATACAACAGTGGAGAAAACAGCCTCAAGACTAAAGTTTGAAGTAGACATGGGTAACACTGAGTTAAATGGCAGTTTCACAGCGCATTTGTACACATTGGCACACAAACCGTATTTGACAGGTTGGATTTCGAAGCGAAGTTTCTGCGCCACCTATGTTCGAAGCGCGAAACTTCCATTGGAATGATATCAACAGCATCTCAGTTTACCCATATACAGTTACAGTTCTACGGGGAATGCGCTACGAATGCGCCATTGAAGCCGATTCAACTCAGTGTTACCCATGCCCAGTTTGAAGACAGCTTTAATCTGAAAACGACTAATAGAACCATATTAAAATAAAGTAATTTTATAATAAAAATCTGATAAAACAAGTTTGCTAGTTGGGTAATTAATCTTGGGTAGAATTACGGCCCTTTTTGCCTTCCTGTTTATTCTGGAAGGCTAATTGTGCCCCATATGAAGCAGATGATTCATTTGCGTGGCCGTCTGCCTGACAAAAAGCTAATGGGATTATCTAGGAGGAAGTCGTTTGCACCATCACTTCGTTTGACTAATGGACGTTTTTCTTTTTATCAGAGCGCGAAATATCAATCTTTGGATTTTCCGCCGGTTTTACCGATATGAAACCCCCATGTTTCGGTCGATGTTTATGCATGATGTGGGCTCGATGGGTGGCAGTTAGTCTCTTCAGGGCAATTGTTCCCACTGATTATTATATTATGTATTTTCTTTGGAAATATCGCCACTGCAAGAAGTTAAAGCCCCAAAAGAAAACTTTTGAAATTAATTGAAATTTGAAAAATTTGGGGTTTGAGTCGATTATTCCCACTAAACCAACCAGCTTCAAAAAGTTTTAAAAAGTTTCAAAAAGTTTCAAGTCCATTTTTCCCATGCAGAAATGCAATTATGAAAGTCAATCGCATCTAGATACAGTTTCAGGAGCAAAATCGACAACTGTTGCCACTAAACTAACTTTACCAGCACTTTTTTAGGTAAATGTTAACATCATTCGGCTTAAAACCGACTGTTAGCAGCAAATTTTTGCGTTCGGTGGGAAATGGAGTTTGCTTAAAATTTTGGAGTCACAATTGGCCCCACTAAATTAAGGGAAATTGCCGCCGAATTGCACCTGCAAGCCCTAAAGCTACAAAAAATAACACGAAAACTTCGCATTCTTGAAGCAAAAATTTTGTCCCAAATGGCGAAAAGACACAATAGGAAAAAGAAAGCTTATTGACAGTAAAATCGACAATTGTTTCCACTTTTTCGAATAACATTTAAGGAAGAACTAGCACAACAGACGTTTTCAGGCCTCAATTGTGCCCACTAACTTACTAACCAAAGATTTTCCAGCTAAAAGGAGAATGACTCGCTTAGAGCCTGGTTTAACAGCTATTCTGACCAGTACCTTGAAATACTGGGCATTTTGAGTCAGGTATTCCCACTAAATCGACAGTTTTCGTAGTACAAATTTGGTTTCGTGACGACAAGACAATCGCATTCGGGTACGACACTGATTTGAACACAAAAAGCCACTCACTCCTGCGCTTTCTTAAGTTGTTGCCAAGAAATCAGTGTTGTGCCCGAAGGAGTCGGCACAACAAATACATTAGACTCCTAATGCGAACGTTGTGCCGAGCCCTTTGGGCACGACAATGATTTGAACACAAAATACGCTCAAAACCTGCGCTTTGTTCAGTTATTTCTACTAAATCAGTGTCGCGCCCGAAGGGCTCGGCACAACAAATACATTAGACTTCTTATGCGATTGTTGAGTCGAGCCCTTCGGCCACGACACTGATTTTAACACAAAATACACTCAAAACCTGCGCTTTGTTCAGTTATTTCTACTAAATCAGTGTTGCGCCCGAAGGGCTCGGCACAACAATCGCATTGGGAGTCTAATGTATCTGTTTTTAGATTTTTAGCACAAAAAACACTTAAATAGTGCGCTTTCTTCAGTTATTGCCACTAAATCAGTGTCGTGCCTGAAGGGCTCGGCACAACAAATACATCAGACTCCTTATGCGATTGTTGTGTCGAGCCCTTCGGGCACGACACTGATTTGAACACAAAAAACAGTCAAATCCTGCGTTTTGTTCAGTTTTTGCCAAGAAATCAGTGTCGTTCCCGAAGGGCTAGGCACAACAAATACATTAGACTCCTAATGCGAATGTTGTGCCGAGCCCTTCGTGCACGACACTGATTTGAACACAAAAAATACTCAAATTTTGCGCTTCCTTCATTTATTTGTACTAAATCACTGCCATGACCGAAGAGTTCGGCACAGCAAATACATCAGACTCCTAATGCGATTGTTGTGCCGAGCCCTTCGGGCACGACACAGATTATTAGCACAAAAAACATCAAGTACTGCGCTTTCTTCAGTTATTGCCACTAAATCAGTGTCGTGCCCGAATGGCTCGGCACAATATTCGCATTAGACTCCTAATGCGACTATTGTGCCGAGTCCTTCGGGAACGACACTGATTTGAACACAAAAAACACTCAAATCCTGCGCTTCCTTCATTTATTGGTACTAAATGAGGCACAACAAATACATCAGACTCCTTATGCGATTGTTGTGCCGAGTCCTTCGGGCACGACACAGATTTTTAGCACAAAAAGCACTCAAATACTGCGCTTTCTTCAGTTATTGCCACTAAATCAGTATCGTGCTCGAAGGAAAAAAAACACCCAAAACCTCCGCTTTCAAAAGTTATTGCCAGTAAATCAGTGTCGTGCCCGAAGGGTTCAGGACGACAAATATATTAAACTTCTAATGCCATTGTTGTGCAGATTTTTAACACAAAAAACAGTCAAATACTGCGCTTTCTTCAGTTATTGCCACTAAATCAGTGTCGTGCCCGAATAGCTCGGCACAACAATCGCATTAGACTCCTAATGCGATTATTGTGCCGAGTCCTTCGGGAACGACACTGATTTGAACACAAAAAACACTCAAATCCTGCGCTTCCTTCATTTATTGGTACTAAATCAGGCACAACAAATACATCAGACTCCTTATGCGATTGTTGTGCCGAGTCCTTCGGGTACGACACAGATTTTTAGCACAAAAAGCACTCAAATACTGCGCTTTCTTCAGTTATTGGCACTAAATCAGTGTCGTGCCCGAAGGGCTCGGCACAACAAATACATCAGACTCCTTATGCGATTGTTGTGTCGAGCCCCTCGGGCACGACATTGATTTGAACACAAAAAAACACTCAAATCCTGCGTTTTATTCAGTTATTTCCAAGAAATCAGTGTCGTGCCCGAAGGGCTCGGCACAACAAATACATCAGACTCCTTATGCGATTGTTGTGTCGAGCCCTTCGGGCACGACACAGATTTGACCACAAAAAAACACTCAAATCCTGCGTTTTATTCAGTTATTTCCAAGAAATCAGTGTCGTGCCGAAGGGCTCGGCACAACAAATACATTAGACTTCTAATGCAATTGTTGTGCCTAGCCCTTCGGGCACGACACTGATTTGAATACAAAAAATACTCAAATTTTGCGCTTCCTTCATTTATTGGTACTAAATCACTACCATGACTGAAGAGTTCGGCACAACAAATACATTAGCCTCCTAATGCGATTGTTGTGCCGAGACCTACGGGCACGAGACTAATTTCTACTCAAAAAACACTTAAACCCTGCGCTTTCTTCAGTTATTTCCACTAAATCAGTGTCGTGCCCGAAGCACTCGGCACAACAAATACATTTGGCTCCTAATGCGATTGTTGTGCCGAGCCCTACGGGCACGACACTGATTTGAACACAAAAAAAACTCAAATCCTGCGCTTCCTTCATTTATTGGTACTAAATCAGTGTCGTGCCCGAAGGGCTCGGCACAGCAATTACATCAGACTCCTAATGCGATTGTTGTGCCGAGCCCTTCGGGCACGACACAGATTTTTAACACAAAAAAACATCAAGTACTGCGCTTTCTTCAGTTATTGCCACTAAATCAGTGTCGTGCTCGAAGGAAAAAAACACACAAAACCTCCGTTTTTTTAAATTATTGCCAGTAAATCAGTGTCATGCCTGAAGGGTTCGGCACAACAAATACATTAAACTTCTACTGCGATTGTTGTGCAGATTTTTGCCACAAAAAAACACTCAAATACTGCGCTTTCTTCAGTTATTGCCAGTAAATCAGGGTCGTGCCCGAAGGACTCGGCACAACAAATACATTAGACTCCAAATGCGATTTTTGTGCCGAGCCCTTCGGGCACGACACTGATTCAGTGGCATTAAATGAAGAAAGCTCAGGATTTGAGTGTTTTTGTGTTGTGAAGGGCTCGGCACAACAATTACATCAGACTCCTAATGCGACTGTTGTGCCTAACCCTTCGGGAACGACACTGATTTGAGCATAAGAAAGCACTCAAATCCTGCACTCTTCAAACTTGTACGACGAAAAGGAACTTATTTAAATGTAATTTAAACGGCAAAAAGACAATTGATCCCACTAATTTTTCCTTTTTTATGCCACATCCAAAGTGCAAAGAGTTGAACTGACTTGGAGCCTGCTTCAAGGGTCAAATGAACTAAAATTTTGTAAAATTGGGGTTGTGAAGCCAATTGCTTCCACTAAGTCGACATCGACCACAAATTTTGCACCAACTCTTGAAACCAAAGTCAATTTTTCCAATGCAAAAATGCAATTTTGAGTCTACGTGAGAGATACGAATGCAGTCAAGCTCATTGGGGCACAGTTTCAAGCGGAAAATCGACAATTGTTCCCACTAAACTAACCTCTTGAGCACTTTAATTAGCAAAGGTATAAATCATCCGGGTTAAAATCGACTGCTAGCAGCAAATCTTTGCGTTCGGTGGCAAATATCGTTGGTTTCAAATACATTTATGGTCACAATTGTTCCCACTGACTCAAAAGGAAAATTCTCAGAATTGCGGAAGTTTTTAGAGTTCCTTTTTTATATATTTTTTTCAATAATTTTATAAATTTATTTTAAAAAATTCTGCAGACCTGCAAAATAGACAATACTTTGAAACACTCAACGTTTCCAGACAATTACTCCCACTAAACCGGCAACATCCTAAGAGGACAATCTACTTATAAACTTAAATCAAAACCAGTGAAGGGTTTTTTGGTCCAAAAAAGTGATAGATTGCGAAGTGAAAATGCCAATTGTTCCCACCAATTTAACAATTCTGTCGCATTTTTGAAGCAAAAGCTGGAATTAAGTCCAATTTGTAACCCCCTGTTGCCAGAGTCACAGACTTAGAGACGGTTTCAGCACCAAAATGGACAATTGTTCCCACCAAACTCGCACACATTAGCACCCTTCCAAGCCAAAATGCGAACCAATTTTACGGCTTAAACACGCTTGAAATACTCAGATTTATAATATTACTATTGTCCCCACTAAATTAGCATTCACACTGGTTGGTTTGAAACATTGCAAGCTTGCGGAGGAGTCGAAGGTGCAAATTGGCGTAAATCTTCCGAAAAAGGCCTGCTGTTGATTAGCAAACACGCGAAGCAAACAGCGGAAATTCAATTAATTCCTGCTGAATTAGCTGCGAAGGATTAAAAGAGCCAACAGTCGGTAAGCTGCACTCTGGTAAGCTATCACTTGCTTCTAATCAGCGAAAAGTTTGCCTAGTTCATTAGCAATCAGAGCGACAACAGCGGCGGCAGCACCAGAAAAATTAATGAACTAGACAAACTGCAGGAATTGTCTTTGCTAATTACGAAAGTTTCCAGGGCGAAAAATACCCGGTTTTTCTACTTACTTCCGTCGCTTCCTCTTCCGGATTTTCCATCGGAATTCCATTCTTCCTCTGAAACAAAATACACTTGTTGAAAACCGGCTGAAATCGGAAAAAAATCATTCAAAAATCCAGGCCGTTCCTGTTTATTTTAAGGGCCTTTATAAATAGCTCAAATGCAGCAGGAATAGCGCGGAACATTCGGCTGGATTAATTCAATCACCTGAACAAGTTTCGGATTCATCAGCATCCTCAATGTTATCCCGGCAGCAGCGGCTGCATCTTGAGCACATTTCACTCGCGGGACACTGGAGTTGACACTGAAGAGGCCCCAGAAACGACAGAAACACTCTTCGGGGGGGACAGAGTGGGACTATATTTCAGTCGGCAGCAAATCGGGACCAGCAGACATTTCAAAGCCTCTCTATTTTATAACAGTTGATAAAAGAGCAGACTAAAACCTTCCGGAAATGGGCCCAATTTCCAAACCAATTTTCCTGCTGACTGAGGCACGAAGCCTATCGAAACAAAGATGGACGGATGCTATTAAGAGAGTCCGGGGAAACTGGATGCAGGACGCACAAGACCGAAAGCGGTGGCAGACACCGAGGGAGGCCTATCCACTGCTGGACAGCAGTGGACGTTAAACTAAAACTTCTGCGGTTGTAGACAGAAAAGACACTTCAGCAGGAAAAATCGCGAAATTTCCAGGCTTTGGCAAACGCATGGAAGCGAGCTTGTCGCAATTTGTTGGAAAATATCGCCTGTAGCTGCGAATAATGCATGAAACCGACCTACATACAGCGCACAACAGCAGGAAAATTGTCTTTGGCAAATAAACAGCGAGAATTGACTGAAATTCAATACTTCCAGCAGGCGGCTGGTAGAACAAGAGCCTCTCCTCCTAACCTACTGTCCCTGGTAATCTGCGGAAGCCCAAAAATCCTGCAGAGCAGTGCACTGTCCAATAAATCCGGGCATTATCCCTTATTTATCCCCACAAGCAACACACGGCCTGCACAAGCCAAAGAGCTTCTCATCGTCCTGGAAAGGGGAAACTTAGTGTCTTTTAGGGACAGGGAGTCGAGAGTCTTTTCACTAGTCTAAAAAGGGCATTCTGGTTTTCGCTGAATTGGTAAAAGCGCGCCCAATTACGCAGCAAACACATGAGCAATAGGGTTTTGACTCGTGATTCAAACTGGTAAGTTTTACGGGCGATTAACTCGACCAAAGAATACCTCCCTCTGAAGATGCCAGTCACTCACGTATGCAAAACGTCAGCAATTAAACCCTTTTCCATGCATCAAGCCAGTAAAATTCACCAGTTTCAATAAGATGAGCATCAATATTGGCTTTGACTACGAAAAGTTCACAAAACCAACCGTGTTTCGTAAGGGCGCGAATTGCGATCACGCCCTGAGCCAGACAAAGGGCCGAAGGTCCGCAAAGGGCGGCAGGCACCGCATGACTAGATTTTTGCGCGTATTTGTCCCGCCCTAACATCTTGATTCGGCTGCACCCCGTTAGAGGTCGATATAGTGGGGCCCTTGGAAAGGGCAGGAAATTCCACGTTTGCCCCCAGTCGAATGTGAGCCAATTTCCTGATAATCGGGATTTTTTAGGGCGCGCTACGTTTGCCCACTGACCTCAAACGGATTAGTCGATTGCGGTCAATTGAGGGCAACACTCTATTTTGCCTCAATTTTATCCGGAAATAAATTGTTCTGAAACTTGGGGTTTATTCCACCGCAACGTCATGCTCTTAGTGTAGAGGAACTGATAGAAATTTCGCGGGTCTTTCCGGGAATTTTTAGTGAAAGTCGCCCTAATTTGTGTGAATCGATACTCGAGAATGAAAAATAATTATCCCAGACTGGAGTTTTTATCGCAAATACTCCTTACGTTGGCAATTTTCACGCTTGAAAGAGGGCCCTCATCATAACAAATCGGTAACGATCCTCCTCCACTTTGAGGCCTCTTTGTCTTCGTTTCTCCTTTGCTGGCTTTCGCCTCCATCGCAACAAATGTTCGTTATTTAGTCGGGAAATTGAAAAAAAACTGGCCAGATTTTTTGGGGGGCAAAAATATGGAACTCGGCCAAACATGCTCGTGCACGAAGGGCTCGGCACAAGAAATACATTAAACTTCCAATGCGATTGTTGTGCCGAGCCTTTCTGACACGACACTGATTTGAGCACAAAAAGCACTCAAAAACTGCGCTGTCTGCAGTTATTGCCACTAAGTCAGTGTCGTGCCCGAAGGGCTCGGCACAACAAATACATGAAACTTCAAATGCGATTGTTGTGCCGAGGCTTTCGGGCAGGACACTGATTCAAACACAAAAAAGCACTGAAATCCTGCGTTTTCTTTAGTTATTGCCCCTAAATCAGTGTCGTGCCCGAAGGGCTCGGCACAACAAATACATTAAACTTCCAATGCGATTGTTCTGCCGAGCCCTTCGGGCACGAAACTGATTTGAACACAAAAAAGCACTGAAATCCTGCGCTTTCTTCAGTTATTGCCACTAAGTCAGTGTCTGCCCGAAGGGCTCGGCACAACAAATACATTAAACTTCCAATGGGATTGTTGTGCCGGACCCTTCGGGCAACCACTCAAATCCCTTGCTTTCTTTAGTTATTGCCTCTAAATCAGTGTCGTGCCCGAAGGGCTCGGCACAACAAATACATTAAACTTCCAATGTAATCGTTGTGCAGAGCCCTTCGGGCACGACACTGATTCGAACATAAAAAGCACTCAAATCATGCGCTTTCTTCAGTGAATGCCACTAAATCAGTGTCGTGCCCGAAGGTCTCGGCACAACAAATACATTAAACTTCCAATGGGATTGTTGTGCCGGACCCTTCGGGCAACCACTCAAATCCCGCGCTTTCTTTAGTTATTGCCTCTAAATCAGTGTCGTGCCCGAAGGGCTCGGCACAACAAATACATTAAGCTTCCAATGTAATTGTTGTGCCGAGCCCTTCGGGCACGACACTGATTCGAACATAAAAAGCACTCAAATCATGCGCTTTCTTCAGTGAATGCCACTAAATCAGTGTCGTGCCCGAAGGTCTCGGCACAACAAATACATTAAACTTCCAATGGGATTGTTGTGCCGGACCCTTCGGGCAACCACTCAAATCCCTTGCTTTCTTTAGTTATTGCCTCTAAATCAGTGTCGTGCCCGAAGGGCTCGGCACAACAAATACATTAAACTTCCAATGTAATTGTTGTGCAGAGCCCTTCGGGCACGACACTGATTCGAACATAAAAAGCACTCAAATCATGCGCTTTCTTCAGTGAATGCCACTAAATCAGTGTCGTGCCCGAAGGTCTCGGCACAACAAATACATTAAACTTCCAATGGGATTGTTGTGCCGGACCCTTCGGGCAACCACTCAAATCCCTTGCTTTCTTTAGTTATTGCCTCTAAATCAGTGTCGTGCCCGAAGGGCTCGGCACAACAAATACATGCAACTTCCATTGCGATTGTTGTGCTCAAGAAAAAACTTTTGAAAATCGGTAAGTAGAGGATTTTTCTGGAAATCTGGTAAAATTCGGAATTTGAAAAATCCTCAATTCACTTGAGGCAATTACAGTAAAACTTGACATCTCGTTGAGACTTTATAGGGTAAGGATCCGACTGTCATTCACGATGGTAAGCATGGGTAAGCCCCATCCGACATGCGCAGCGAAGATTTCCAATGAAAACCGGAAAAATCAGCCGATTTTCAAGGCGAAAAAACAATTCGATAAACAATAAAATCCACGATCTATTGACCGATAATTCCGGTTTCTACCATCAGTTTTCAGTATGTAAAACTGTGGCATTTGAGCCTGTGATTGCTCCTCAAAGCCGGAGGCCAAAATGAGGCTTCATAAGTAACGGAGAGGAGAGCCAGAGAAAATTACGTTTTATTGCCCTTTTGTGTCCCTGGGCGCTCATTTTTTCGGGTGATGTAGAGCCGGAGGGTAAATACTCCGAGATGGAAATGGGAAATATTTTTTATATGCTTTAGTTGCCCTGTTCTGGGGTGTTTTTGCTGCTTGATTTGAGAGTGCCATTCCCGCTGAGATTAATCTGGAATCTGGAAGTTGGAAGCGGTTGCTTACCTGATCCGAGTGAGATGCATTGTTTCCAGACAAACATCCTAAATGGAGACACTTTCAGTTCTTGTTACGCTTAGATTATTGTTGGGCACGAATTGAGCAGGTTGCAGCATGATTTAATTAGTTGGCAGCTTAACCTGGAACATCTAGAGCTTTCCAATGGGGAAACCTTCGGCTAATTGAATTAGGATCCTCGTCTTGTTTTATGCGGATTATTTCCGAATCGAAGTTGCCCAAGTTTGGCTATTTAACTTGCTGACAGTGTATCAAGCCCGGAAGGGCTTGAGCTTATTAGCCAGGGGATTGAAGGACAATTGTTCAGATGCTGGAGCTTTGGGGGGAAAATTGGGTTCTTACGCATTTTTTCAAGACTCAAAGTGGATACGATGGGAAATGGAAACGCCCGAAATTTAATTAAGTGCGCTTTCCATTAACTGCCTGCATGCAACTGCGCGAATAAAGAACTTTCTTCCACCAAAGGAATCTCCATTGAAGTGAAAAATGGAAGCTGGTTACTGACTGAAAGCTGGCAGACTGAAATAAATATGAGCTTTAAAGGAAAAAGGCTGCTCCCTGACCTAAATTGCAACAGGTTTTCCGTGTTTAAATGCGCCCCAAGCGAAAAAATCATTGTAGTTGCAAAAATGGCCCTCATTCAAACGCCTAAATGGGAAGATGCTTTCTCCATCTAAAACATTCCCTAATGGAAATTAATCGACTCCTTAAAAGCCTTAAGGTATTTTCGTTTGGTTAACTGACTCAATTACCGATATTTCGGCCTTTAGTGCACTGTTCGAACAAGCTGGCAGGAGAACAAATGGGCCGCAACAACAGCACATTCCGCAATCCCTTATTACATATTTGAGTTATCGATTTGTCTTGACTGCAAAGCGATTTGGGCTTTTAAACTCGTACACAGATGCCACTGACTTGGAGCGTGATTTATATAACACCCGAGTTTTGGAGTTTTTGCTCTAAAAAAATGGAAAACTACGTTTTCGTATGCAAAAAGTGGAATGCTTGATTGTTGTTCAATGGGTGGCTAAACATTTTTCTGATGTTTCATAATATGAGAAGGTATGACACACATTTCATTAAAGCGAATTTAACAAGTGATTCAGGCCGGTGTTTCAGATTGTAGGCCATTGTGAGGTTTGACATATAAATCTAGAGAGCAAATAAAATATTTTCAAAAAAAATGTCGATTTACATATGATTTTAGTGTCAAAAACTTATTTTTTTATCATTTTCGTGCAAGCCTATGAAAGTTTCAAACACGAATGTGAAAACAGGTTTGGGAGGATTTTGGCAGATCTTGAAAAAACCAAAGAAAACAGACGATCTTTTTTGAAAAAGTCAAACAAGAACAGAATAATTAAACGTTCAAAAGAATTATGGGGATTTTTCGGGGTTTTTCATAATTTAAAAGAACATGACCCACATTTTATTAAATCCCATTTCTTTGACGTTGCCATACATTCTGGTGTAAAAGGCGTTCATCTATATAGCAAAGTAAAAATACGCGAAAAATCCTGCGGATTTTGAACATATTTCCTTGCCGAAATCCCTGAAATACTGATAATTTTCATGCAAATTTGAGCAATTCCTGCAAAAAAGTTGCTGCTGCAAACGGAGTTTTTTTACACAGAAAGGCAAATCTAAATAAAAAATATCCATTACATTGTATTTCAAAGAATGATGATTTTTTTAATTTTCATACTTGAAGAAAGTATGACACACATTTTATTTAATCGCACTTGATAAGTGATTCAGGCCGGTGTTTTACATTGCAGGCCATTTTCGGGTTGGAAATGTAAATTTAAAGAGCGAATGAAAGAATTCAGAAAAATCCTGTGGATTCAGAAAGAATTTTCGGGCAAAAACCAATTTTTCAAATCTTTTCCATCCAAATCTATTGTCAAGTTTGAAATGTGAGAACAACTTTTAAGAGCAGACTTTGGCAAGTCTTGAAAAAACAGTGGAAACAGAAATACGAACAGAATAATTACACGCTCAGGAGCAATATAAGGATTTTTCGTGTTTTCATAATTTGTGGGAACATGACTCTCATTTCAATAAATCCGATTGTTGGACATTCCAATAAATAGAGATGAAAACGGGGTTAATCTAAATAGCGAAACGAAAAATATACAAAAAACCTGCAGATTCCGACCGCATTTTCCTGCCAAAATCCGGTGATGTTCGAATTTTTAATTCGACCTTGTTAAGATCTGAGTCCACACGTTTCGCTGGCACGCATGGGTACCAACTTCAGGGGGATTTGAAGCAAACAAACTCATGAAGATTTTTGCCACTCGTTTAGGTAAAAGTCACATCCAAACTCCTTCATCCTTCGAAGAAGATTTTGAAAGTTTTAAAGCAAATTTGAGCAGTTAATTCCAAAAAATGAGCGAATATGGAATTCATTTACACAGAAAAGCAAATTTAATTAGAAATCATACCTGGTATGTCAAGGACTGATGAGGAAAATTTTTAAAGTTGAATCTTAACAGGAAATATCGATTCCAGTGGAGTGCAAGGGCCTGATAAGCACATTTTAAAATTTTTCATAATTTGAGAAAGTATGACGCACATTTTATTAAAATTGCCTTTGAAAGTGATAAGAGCTGGTTTTATCCATTGTAGGCCTTTCTGGGGTTAGGAATGATAATCCAGGCAGTACGTAAAAAGCTTTAAAAATTTCCTGCTTAATTGAAAATTAAATAGCTGCAAAAAAATCAGCTTTTTCTGATTTTATTTTGAATCTGTGGAACTATAAAGCGAGAATGTGACGACTTTGGTCATTTTATGGCTGATTTGTTCAATTCCTGCAGGCAAAATTTCAAATTGCGTTTCTGTGCCCTTCAAGTCAAATTTGTCAAATTTTAGCGTTCCCGATTAATATTTTCTGTTCTGAATTTTCATAATTTTCGAAAACATGACACACATTTTTGGGTTCTCAGCCGTTCTTTTTAGAAATTTGGTTAACGTTTCGCTAGCCGCCTCTGGCTCAGACAATCCACACGAACACACTTCTGAAGATGTAGGCCATGCGTGCTAGCGAAACGTTAGCTCCAATTTCATTCAGGGAAAACTTGGGCAACTACCGCATCGATAAAAAATCCCCAACTACAGTAGACACTCAGCACTGCACGGCACAAGCCCAACACACCATTTCCACGAAAATTCAAACGAAATAAACCAAAGCGAGTTCTGCTTCTATACCTGTTGTTGTGATACTGTTGGGCTGAAGCTGCAGCTTCAGATAGAAAGCTTTTAGCAGGTCTGCGCATGAACTGAGGCCACATGTTTCACCTGAGATATTAACTAGGTTAACAATGTGAGTGGACTGAAGCTGATCTGTTTATACTATTAACTAGTCCGGCCGTAAGCTGCCCAGCGATACGGCAAAGTCATTAAGCCCTAATTGAGCCTCTGAGGTGGCAAAGTTCCGGTTTTAGCACCTTGTTAAAAGAACATTTACCGCATAAAATCTGGCAAATATTTACCTCCATCCCTGCCGATCTTTCGCTTTTTCTTCGATGTCGACGAAGAGCTGGGCTTTTGATTGGACGTCGACTTTTCGCACTTCTCCTTGTCCTTGTCTTTGCTCTTCCACCGCGTCAACATTTTCACAGAGTTTTCGGGTTTCTTTTAAAGAAGTTTCACCGGCAGGCAGCAGCGAACTGCCATCTGAAACAGCAAACAGAGTTGAGGTGCGTTCGAATGTCAGCAGGAAAATTGTCGGCTTCAGTATAAATTCATGGCCCTTGCGAAGCAAGGGCGGCTAAGCCCATTAATATTTCATACATTGAATTGCTGATCGATGCAGGAAAGTGGGGCGGACTTAGCAGGAAAATGGGCCATGGTGAGTGGGCCGACTTAGGCTAACATTCACTGCACCTTGAAGCTGCTTTAAAACAGTTTTTCAAACCGAATAAAAAAATCTCTTCTTCTTTTCTTCACTGCTCCTTAAGGCGTTTGGCTAATTGAGTACGTTTCGTTCGCGGCAAACCATCATCAGTTCGGACAGATTTTGAAGTTGTCGAGTACAATTTTGTGCCTGATGAGCGAGAGTAAACGCAGGAAAAAATAGAGCATTAAAGAAACGCGACTGAGCAGAAGAGCATCAAAAAATCTTCAACAAACATACAAAGAGCGCCAGCTTGATCGTTTGCCAAAAACCACGTTTAAGAGAAGAAAAATTTCAAATTGCCAAAAAATGAGGATCGAGATCCAGACCAAAGCTAGGGTTACTTACTTGGAAAGTGCCAAAGTGCGAAACAAAAACACAACGTTCAAGGAGTTTAAGGCGGGTCTCGACCACCACTTTAAGATCTGAGCCTTGTTGACGTACGACCGTTTCCGGACAAAACTACACAGTTTAAGGGTGGTAAGGATCGAGATTAGGGCGATTGGTGGCGTTTAGATAGAAAACATGCGAACGGAAATCGCGTCAGGCCGAGACGAGCGAGCCACAAGCCCACTGGATCCACAGCATCCCGAATGACGTAACTGCAAGGATAATCGATAGTAACGCCGCCAGGCATGGGGGTGGCCGTTTGTGGAACCAGCGTAAGGGTGAACGCCCTAACCTACCGTTATCATTCGCAGGAGTTTTCCAGGAGTGGCCCGGATAATACGAACATGGTTTATCCTGAGTTGCGACTGTTTCTCCCAAAATTCGGGATTAGGGAGAAGAATAATGCTTCTCTCAAAGCATGGAGATTTGAGAGAATTTGTCCAGTTTCTTCATGTAATTCTTCAGGACCCTCGGTCGTTGGACTCATAGGCCGGAGTGGAAAAACCGAGAGTTTGCCCATCAGCGAAGATCCACTTTTGAGTGGTGCGAAACTGGGAACTTTGAATTGGATTTTCTCGGGAAACTACTAACAATTTTCTGTGGAGCCAAGAGGGTTTTCCAGCTGAAAAACGCTTATTTAACCGGAAGCCGGTGAGGAAATTTTGAGTTTAGGTCTTAAAGACAGGAATTTCCTTCTTTGAGTGGCGCAAGTCGGAGTTTTTACTGTTTCAGACACTCTCTAATTGAAACTCAACTTCCCGGGAAACTACCGGAAATTTCCTTTGGAGTCAAGACGGCTTTTCTGTTGTAAATAGTTTATTTAACCGGAAACCGGTGCGAAAATTTAAAGTTTGCATCTTAAAGCTAGGAATTTCATTTGTAGAGTGGCGCTAGTCGAAGTTTTCACTGTTTCCGACACTCTCTAATTGAAACTCAACTTCCCGGGAAACTACTGGAAATTTCCATTGGAGTCAAGACGGCTTTTCTGTTGTAAATAGTTTATTTAACCGGAAACTGGTCCGAAAATTTAAAGTTTGCATCTTAAAGCCAGGAATTTCATTTGTAGAGTGGTGCTAGTCGAAGTTTTCACTGTGTCAGACACTCTCTAATTGAAACTCAACTTCCCGGGAAACTACTGGAAATTTCCTTAGGAGTCAAGACGGCTTTTCTGTTGTAAATAGTTCATTTAACCGGAAACCGATGCGAAAATTTAAAATTTGCATCTTAAAGCCAGGAATTTCATTTGTAGAGTGGCGCTTGTCGAAGTTTGCACTGTTTCAGACACTATCTAATTGAAACTCAACTTCCCGTGAAACTAATGGAAATTTTCTTTGGAGTCAAGACGGCTTTTCTGTTGTAAATAGTTTATTTAACCGGAAACCGGTGCAAAAATTTAAAGTTTGCATCTTAAAGCCGGGAATTTCATTTGTAGAGTGGCGCTTGTCGAAGTTTGCACTGTTTCAGACACTCTCTAATTGAAACTCAATTTCCCGGGAAACTACTGGAAATTTCCTTTGGAGTCAAGACGGCTTTTCTGTTGCAAATACTTTATTTAACCGGAAGCCGGTGCGAAAATTTAAAGTTTGCATCTTGAAGCCAGGAATTTCATTTGTAGAGTGGCGCTAGTCGGATTTTTTACTGTTTCAGACACTCTCTAATTGAAACTCAATTTCCCGGGAAACTACTGGAAATTTCCTTTGGAGTCAAGACGGCTTTTCTCTTGTAAATAGTTCATTTAACCGGAAACCGATGCGAAAATTTAAAATTTGCATCTTAAAGCCAGGAATTTCATTTGTAGAGTGGCGCAAGTCGGAGTTTTTACTGTTTCAGACACTCTCTAATTGAAACTCAATTTCCCGGGAAACTACTGGAAATTTCCTTTGGAGTCAAGACGGCTTTTCTGTTGTAAATAGTTTACTTAACCGGAAACCGGTGAGAACATTTAAATTTTGCATCTTAAAGCCAGGAATTTCCTTCGTTGAGTGGCGCAAGTTGGAGTTTTTACTGTTTCAGACACTCTCTAATTGAAACTCAATTTCCCGGGAAACTACTGGAAATTTCCTTTAGAGTCAAGAGGCCATTTCTGTTGTAAATAGTTTATTTAACCGGAAACCGGTGGGAAAATTTAAAGTTTGCATATTAAAGCCAGGAATTTCATTTGTAGAGTGGCGCTTGTCGAGGTTTTCACTGTTTCAGACACTCTCTAATTGAAACTCAATTTCCCGGGAAACTACTGGAAATTTCCTTTGGAGTCAAGACGGCTTTTCTGTTGTAAATAGTTTACTTAACCGGAAACCGGTGAGAACATTTAAATTTTGCATCTTAAAGCCAGGAATTTCCTTCGTTGAGTGGCGCAAGTTGGAGTTTTTACTGTTTCAGACACTCTCTAATTGAAACTCAATTTCCCGGGAAACTACTGGAAATTTCCTTTAGAGTCAAGAGGCCATTTCTGTTGTAAATAGTTTATTTAACCGGAAACCGGTGGGAAAATTTAAAGTTTGCATCTTAAAGCCGGGAATTTCATTTGTAGAGTGGCGCTTGTCGAAGTTTGCACTGTTTCAGACACTCTCTAATTGAAACTCAATTTCCCGGGAAACTACTGGAAATTTCCTTTGGAGTCAAGACGGCTTTTCTGTTGCAAATACTTTATTTAACCGGAAGCCGGTGCGAAAATTTAAAGTTTGCATCTTGAAGCCAGGAATTTCATTTGTAGAGTGGCGCTAGTCGGAGTTTTTACTGTTTCAGACACTCTCTAATTGAAACTCAATTTCCCGGGAAACTACTGGAAATTTCCTTTGGAGTCAAGACGGCTTTTCTCTTGTAAATAGTTCATTTAACCGGAAACCGATGCGAAAATTTAAAATTTGCATCTTAAAGCCAGGAATTTCATTTGTAGAGTGGCGCAAGTCGGAGTTTTTACTGTTTCAGACACTCTCTAATTGAAACTCAATTTCCCGGGAAACTACTGGAAATTTCCTTTGGAGTCAAGACGGCTTTTCTGTTGTAAATAGTTTACTTAACCGGAAACCGGTGAGAACATTTAAATTTTGCATCTTAAAGCCAGGAATTTCCTTCGTTGAGTGGCGCAAGTTGGAGTTTTTACTGTTTCAGACACTCTCTAATTGAAACTCAATTTCCCGGGAAACTACTGGAAATTTCCTTTGGAGTCAAGACGGCTTTTCTCTTGTAAATAGTTCATTTAACCGGAAACCGATGCGAAAATTTAAAATTTGCATCTTAAAGCCAGGAATTTCATTTGTAGAGTGGCGCAAGTCGGAGTTTTTACTGTTTCAGACACTCTCTAATTGAAACTCAATTTCCCGGGAAACTACTGGAAATTTCCTTTGGAGTCAAGACGGCTTTTCTGTTGTAAATAGTTTACTTAACCGGAAACCGGTGAGAACATTTAAATTTTGCATCTTAAAGCCAGGAATTTCCTTCGTTGAGTGGCGCAAGTTGGAGTTTTTACTGTTTCAGACACTCTCTAATTGAAACTCAATTTCCCGGGAAACTACTGGAAATTTCCTTTAGAGTCAAGAGGCCATTTCTGTTGTAAATAATTTATTTAACCGGAAACCGGTGAGAACATTTTAAGTTTGCATCTTAAAGCCAGGAATTTCATTTGTAGAGTGGCGCTTGTCGAAGTTTTCACTGTTTCAGACACTCTCTAATTGAAAGTCAACTTCCCGGGAAACTACTGGAAATTTCCTTTGAAGTCAAGACGGCTTTTCTGTTGTAAATAGTTTACTTAACCGGAAACCGGTGAGAACATTTAAATTTTGCATCTTAAAGCCAGGAATTTCCTTCGTTGAGTGGCGCAAGTTGGAGTTTTTACTGTTTCAGACACTCTCTAATTGAAACTCAATTTCCCGGGAAACTACTGGAAATTTCCTTTAGAGTCAAGAGGCCATTTCTGTTGTAAATAGTTTATTTAACCGGAAACCGGTGGGAAAATTTAAAGTTTGCATATTAAAGCCAGGAATTTCATTTGTAGAGTGGCGCTTGTCGAGGTTTTCACTGTTTCAGACACTCTTTAATTGAAACTCCATTTTCCGGGAAACTACTGAAAATTTCCTCTGTAGTTAAGAAAGCTTTTCTGTGCTAAATAGCTTTTTTAACCGGAAACATTTGAGGAAATTTAAAGTTTGCACCGTAAAGCCAGGAATTTCATTTGTAGAGTGGCGCTTGTCGAAATTTTCACTGTTTCAGACACTCTCTAATTGAAACTCAACTTCCCGGGAAACTACTGGAAATTTCCTTTGGAGTCAAGACGGCTTTTCTGTTGTAAATAGTTCATTTAACCGGAAATCGATGCGAAAATTTAAAATTTGCATCTTCAAGCCAGGAATTTCATTTGTAGAGTGGCGCTAGTCGAAGTTTTCACTGTTTCCGACACTCTCTAATTGAAATCAACTTCCCGGGAAACTACTGGAAATTTCCTTTGGAGTCAAGACGGCTTTTCTGTTGTAAATAGTTCATTTAACCGGAAATCGATGCGAAAATTTAAAATTTGCATCTTCAAGCCAGGAATTTCATTTGTAGAGTGGCGCTTGTCGAAGTTTTTACTGTTTCAGACACTCTCTAATTGAAACTCAACTTCCCGGGAAACCGCTGGAAATTTCCTTTGGAGTCAAGACGGATTTTCTGTTGTAAATAGTGTTTTTTAACCGGAAACCGGTGGAAACATTTAAATTTTGCATCTTAAAGCCAGGAATTTCATTTGTAGAGTGGCGCTTGTCGAAGTTTTCACTGTTTCAGACACTCTCTAATTGAAACTCAACTTCCTGTGAAACTACTGGAATTTTCATTTGGAGTCAAGACGGCTTTTCTGTTGTAAATAGTTTATTTAACCGGAAACTGGTGCGAAAATTTTAAGTTTGCATCTTAAAGCCAGGAATTTCATTTGTAGAGTGGCGCTTGTCGAAGTTTTCACTGTTTCTGACACTCGCTAATTGAAACTCAACTTCCCGGGAAACTACTGGAAATTTCCTTTGGAGTCAAGACGGCTTTTCTGTTGTAAATAGTTTATTTAACCGGAAACCGGTGAGAACATTTAAAGTTTGCATCTTAAAGCAAAGAATTTAATTTGTAGAGTGGCGCTTGTCGAAGTTTTCACTGTTTCAGACACTCTCTAATTGAAACTCAACTTCCTGGGAAACTACTGGAATTTTCATTTGGAGTCAAGACGGCTTTTCTGTTGTAAATAGTTTATTTAACCGGAAACTGGTGCGAAAATTTTAAGTTTGCATCTTAAAGCCAGGAATTTCATTTGTAGACTGGCGCTTGTCGAGGTTTTCACTGTTTCAGACACTCTTTAATTGAAACTCAATTTTCCGGGAAACTACTGGAAATTTCCTTTGAAGTTAAGAGGGCTTATCAACCGCCAATATATTATTTCACGGGAAATCGGAGAGAAAATTTTGGATTTCGGTCTTAAAGCTAAGAATTTATTCTATTGAGTGGCGCTAGACAAGGTTTCCACTGTCTCTCAGACCCTCAGAAATTTAAGCTCCGTTTCCGGGAAAACCACTGGAAATTTCCATTCCATCACCCAGCTAGAAAAAGCTTGTTTAACCGGAAGCCAAAAATACATTTTTGGGTTTCGTTCCTAAAGCCAAGAATTTCCTCTGTTGAGTGGCGCTAGACGAGGTTCTCACCTTCTCAGGCTCTTTTAAGTTCTGAAACTGAATGAACTGAAATTCCAGAAAACTTCCAATCGAGTCAAGAGAGCTTTATAGACTTTATTCAGTAACGCTAGGCGAGGAAGCCCTTTCTTGCTAGAAATAGATTTCTGAACCGGAACTCGGCGAGGAAATTCTGCTTTTCGGTCTCAAACCCATGAATTTCCTCTCTTGAATGGCGCGGGACGAGGATATCACTCTCAGTCTCAGACACTCTCAAATTGAATCTGAACTTCCGGAGAAACTATTCGGAAGTACCACTGGAGTCAAGAGGACCTTTCTGCTTAAAATACTATAATCAACAGGAAAGTGAGCAAGAATTTCCAGTTCCAAACATCAAACGCTACGAAAATCGTTAAGGTGCCAATGCCTCAGAACTTAAAACTCAATTTCCCGGAAAAACTGCTGGAAATGACTGGTGGAGTCGAGAGGGTTTTTCTGCAGCCAATAGTCGATTAATCCGGAAACTGAACAAAAAATTGCAGTTTTTGCCCTCAAATGCCACGAAACTAATGGTTGAATGACTCAGAACTTCCAACTAAACTTGCAGGAATAACCACTGGGAAATTTCCTTTGAAGTCAAGAGGGCTTTTCGGTGGCAAAATTCGGTCTTGACCGATAGAAAAATAAATTTTGGGGCAGCCACTGGTCAAACTGAACTAAATGCTTCCAACACGACCCAAGCAACTCCCACAAGCTTGCCAGACTTATCTAGGATAACGAGATTTAAAGAAAAACCCGAAACTGGACCGTGACAGCGATGCTCCAGAGAAACTGCCATAAGAAACAGAATAATATATTTTATTATTAAATTATAGTACAAAATAGTTCCTCTTAATGTACAAACCAGTTGGACCATTATGCGGTCACCATCCTAGTACAGTTTACAAAAATTAGGTCAAATATCGTAAAAATAACACAGAATCTTTTGGCAAATTCGCGCTAATCTACATCGAAATCAATACTAAGATTAATAAATAATTCGGCGACATTGTGGACATTTTACCAAAAAAAAAACAGAAAACAGCTACAGGCATCTACATTTAATACTGCTAGTTTGTAAAAATAGCTAACCAGACACTTGAAAGCTTGCAGGTACTCGAGGCAAAAAAAGTTGAATAAGGTTTAAATAAATAAGGATAATTTATCAGTGTAAATTTGCCGTGGACATAGTTTTTTGCGAGTGCTTGATCTTGAAAGTAGACAAGCAGCAGAGGAGTGGAATTATACGCTAAGCGATTAGATTACATTGGCACAACCATCACTGTCTGTGTCAGAGCCTAAAATTAGAACCACTTTAGCCCTGGCATCAGCAGCTGGATCACTTTCCAAATATCCCGCGTTTCTTCGTCGGCTGGCGGGTTTTGGCATTCTTCAATATTCGCTGAACCTCACTCGCATCAGAGCCACTCTCATCCGACTGTTTCTTCAGAGGAACCGGAGGCAAGGGGCGATTCGGGGCTCCAAGCGGGGCCCCATGGGGCGCCCCATTCAATTCGATTCTCCCGTACAACGTCTCAGCTGGATAGCTTTGGAATGGAGGCCCTCTTCGATACATGTCATTGGCGCTGGCCGTTAGGCGACTGTTCCGCACAAAGTTCTCCTGGCCAGTCATCTGCGAGTGGGCGTTGCGCAAGACCACAGGGCTCCCTGGGGTTGGCTGCAACTGACCCATCAACACCCCACTCTGCATTTTGTCCACGTCGTGAATTTGCCCGTAAAAGTCGCAGACTTTGTTGTTAACCGACACCTGCCTTGGAGGCTGTCGGCTGTAGTACTCGTCCCGGATCCGGGAGTTTTGATCGGCCACGCTCTGCCTGGAGCTGTAGATGCTCTGGGGAGACACCAAGCGGATGTTGTTCCTTGGGGCCGAGTAGCCCCCAAACTGCCCAAAGATCCCATCGCTCACTATCACTTCCCTACGGATCATTTGCTGGCTGGGAGGTCTTCTAATGGAGTATTGCTGCTCGTCTGCCACGCCAGGGGAGGCGCCTTGATAGGAGACACGGCGCGGCACATACATCTCTTCCTGTCGCTGCACTGCCGGTCTCACAGCGTCTATCGGCTGCCCATAAAGCGCCTCCTCATACTTGGGGGAGACGCTGTGATTGCCCCTGCTTCCATAAACCTCAGCGAGCTGTCGCTGATGCAAGGGTAAATTGTTCTGATTGGGCCGCAGCACATAGAAAGGTTCCCCCCTTGTGTTGTAGTACAGCTCCTCATTGGGCCTGTTGGGCAGAAACACATCATCATCCCCAGCGCTCTGGAGCTTCTCCAATCGCCTCTGAGGCGGGCTCTGAGTGAAGCCGTTCTTCGTGGGCCACGCCTGCACGTTCTGAGCGCCCGAAAAACTCACTTTCCTCTTCAATGGGTCTTCGATCAATTGACTGGGGGGCGTGTTCAGGCTGCCTCGCTTGAATATCGGCCGGTAGAGGCTGTTGGTGTTCGCATCCAATCGTCTGGGGCTGCTGTCGATGGTGCTTCGCTCTGGCGCGTTGCGCTGGAAGTATTGCTGCTGTTGTTGCTGCTGCTGTTGCTGAAACTGCAGCTGCTGCACGCTGCGGGGCTGCACCCGATTTATCACCGCTCTGTTCTCAGGGATGGCGCTCGGGTAGTAGTTCTCGGGCATGACGCTGGAGGGCGCTGCCCGACTTTCTCTGGGCAAGCTCAGGCTTCTCCTACGACGAAACAAAAGGTAAATCAATAATTGTTTAGCTCTAGTTCAGCAGCAATCTACCGTGGTTGGCCAATTCATACCTGGTTCCATTCCTGGCGGCCAAAGGCGACATGCTTCGAGACCTTCTACCATTGGCTGAATCCTCTGCATAGCCATAAGGCTGCAGTTGGCCGTAGTGCATCTGCAGCATGTACAGCTCGTAGTTCTCCTTGTCCTTCAGCTTCTTGATCTCCTTCCAATAGTAGGCCTCCACGCTCTTGCGAATGTCCTCCTTTTGGGGCGTGGTTTTGGGAGAGTCGGGCATTTGGGAGCCCGTGGGGGTCACTGGGCGGAGACTCAAGTTCGTTGGCCTAATTGGGGAGAGCGAAAGGTTTTGGTTGGACATTGACTGGTTGGGGGTTGGGGTTCGATTCAGTGGGGAGTTCATGTGCACTTGCACGTCGGTGGTGATCTTTGCAGGGTTTTCTGGGGCCTTGGGGCGCAAAACCACGCTCTCGTTGCTGCTGCGCGACGCCTGGCTACGCACTGGGGACTTGGAGGACACCGGTGGCTTCAGCCCCAGACTCTCCGGGTAGTCGATATCAATTTCCAGCCGCTGGTGGCTGGGCGCTGCCTGCTTGGTAGGCGTGGGGGATCGTTTGGGCTTCAACAGCTCAGTGGCAATCAGCTTATCAGTGCTGACGTTATCCATGGGAATGGGCGACTTAACCCGTGGGGACAACGGCACGATTTCCCTATTCGGCGGCAGCCTCAGCTTGGAGGCTTCCAGCGATGGGGACCGCGGCTCTTTCAGCCCTCTTCTATCCAGACTATCCAGCACTGTCCCATAGCCGTCTTGCATATAGGGGCGCTGCTGAGGACTTTTAGGGGTGCTTTGCAGCATTGGTTTAGCCCGGAAGTCCTCCCTAAGGTTCTGGTAGGGGTTGGGGAGCGGTCGTTCAGAGTTGATCGGGATCAGGGCCTTGGGGTTGACAAGCCGAACATCCTGCTTGGTTTCAAGCAGTCGGGGCGGAGTGTCTCTTCGCCCATCTGAAATGCGGCCGGGCCTAAAGGAGTTGGTTTGGTAGGTGCGGATCTCCACCTCATCATCGGTGGGTTGGCTTGATCTTGCCAAGCTTTCGTTCTGGTAGATATTTGAGCGATCCGACTCTAAAGTGCTGGCTGATGAGCTGGTGTCGATGTACTTGCGAATGTTCGGGATGTTCATATACGGGTCGTTGTTCTGGTAGGTTGGCCTCGGTTGGGTGTAGCCATTGGTTGGGGGATTTTTCAGGATGTTTTCCAGGCTTTGCTTGCAGCGATCGAACTCGCTTATTTGCAGCTGGGCAACCTCCTGGTCCAGATTGGGAGACTGGAAGGACTTTTGCAGCTTGGCCTCGCCTCCAGTTGTATGTCGATGGGGAGCCTCCCTGTTGAAGGTATTGGCCTGGTTCATGTTCTGGAAGTTATCCCCATTCACACTGGTTTCGTTCTTGTGCTTCTTCTTCTTGTCTTTATTGCTAAAGACTGAGAAAATCCGCCGGAAGCTGTTGCTGCGCTTCTTCTTGTCCATGGTAAAGGCCGATAGTTCCTTTTCGAACTTGGAAACACTCTCGTCTGAGTCTGAGCGGGTGACGATGCTCACAAACTCCTCCTCGCTGGAGCCATCGCTCTTCCTCTCAAGCACCTCATTAGAATTCACGTCCTTATTCTTGTTCTTCTCCAACTGCAAACTTAACCGGGCCTTGGCCTGCTCCCTCTTTGAGGGCAAAATGATCTGACTCCTAGTCAACTTGGATCTTCTGGGCTTTGGAACTGGCTGCGACAGCTTCGCATACCCCAACCCAGAGGGCGAGTACTTGGCCTTCAGAGTCTCCACTGACCCTTCAGCTGGCTCAGGTTTTTCATAGTTGCCCTTGATTTTTTCGATAGTGCTGTTCCTGCCAGGCGACAAGCTTCTATGGAGCTTCAAGTAGGCGGTCTTGTTGATGGTGTTCTGATTGGTTGCAGGGTCGCGCTTGAAGATTAGAATGTCTTCGTCGTAGAGGGGGTTAACGACTCGGACCCTTTGAGGTTCGATAGAAGGTTGAAGATGGTTTTCGTGTCGGGGTTGGCCGGTTCAGTCGAAACGTTGGCGGTTACAGCCGGTTCGGTGGAGGCCATTTTGGCGGCTTTGGGTCAGGGATTTGTTCACTTCCTCCTGCAATTGAAAGAAGGATTTTAGGTTAGAGTTTTTATATAAAGTGGGCGGTTTCGGAGCTGCAGGGTTAAATCAAATGGATGCCAATGTTTTCCGGATTTTTTTGCTGAAAATGGGACTATCAGGGCTTTTAAAGGGGAGCGTTAGCTTTTAAATGGTGATTGAAGCGAGTCTCTATCTCGCCCAGTTTTTTCAGGATGAATTTTCGGAAAAACACCTGCACAACTAAGAATGGAGCTGCGGCGCGTCAAGCGTTTTTTCTAAAAAAAAAAGCTTTCGGAAGTTTAGAGCAGCGTTTTCTCTTTCAGAGAGTGGAAGAGGTGAGTTTCTATCTGACAGAGTTTTTGCAAAATAATTTTTTTTATAGTCACTTGCACAACGAAGAAAGGCGTTAGAGCGTTTCTTAGGTGTTTTTTCAAAAGCCCGTCAATATTTCTCAGATTTTTCGCGAGAAATAAAAATTTCTATAGTTATAAAGTGGAGTTTTGTCTTTCAGGTGGTGTAAGAAACTATTTTTTATCTGACCGAGTTTTTGCAAAATTATTTTTTTTATAGTCACCTACACAACTAAGAAAGGCGTTAGAGCGTTTCTCAGGTGCTGTTTCAAAAGCCCGTCAATATTTCTCAGATTTTTTGCGAGAAACAAAAATTTCTATAGTTATAAAGTGGAGTTTTGTCTTTCAGGTGATGTAAGAAACTATTTTTTATTTGACAGAGTTTTTGCAAAATGAATTTTTTAGAGTCATTTACACAACGACGAAAGGCGTTAGAGCGTTTCTCAGGTGTTGTTTCAAAAGCTCGTCAATATTTCTCAGATTGTTTGCCAGAAATCAAAATTTCGGTAGTTATAAAATGGAGTTTTCTTTTTTACGTGCTCTAAGACTCGATTTCCTATTTGAGAGAGTTTTTGCAAAATGTATTTTTTTATAGTCACTTACACAACTAAGAAAGTCGTTAGAGCTGTTTCTCAGGTGTTGTTTCAAAAGTCCGTCAATATTTCTCAGATTTTTCGCTAGAAATAAAAAATTCGGTAGTTATAAAGTGGAGTTTTGCTTTTCACGTGGTGTAAGACTCGATTTTCTATTTGAGAAAGTTTTTGCAAAATGAATTTTTTTATAGTCACTTACACAACTAAGAAAGGCGTTAGATCGTTTCTCAGGTGTTTTTTCAAAAGCCCGTCAATATTTCTCAGATTTTTTGCGAGAAACAAAAATTTCTATAGTTATAAAGTAGAGTTTTGTCTTTCAGGTGTTGTAAGAAACTATTTTTTATCTGACCGATTTTTTGCAAAATAATTTTTTTTATAATCACCTACACAACTAAGAAAGGCCTTAGAGGGTTTCTCAGATGTTGTTTCAAAAGCCCGTCATTATTTCTCAAATTTTTTGCGAGAAACAAAAATTTCCATAGTTATAAAGTAGAGTTTTGTCTTTCAGGCGGTGTAAGAAACTATTTTTTATCTGATAGTTTTTGCAAAATGAATTTTTTTATAGTCACTTACAGATCTAAGAAAGGCGTTGGACCGTTTCTCAAGTGTTGTTTCAAAGGCCCGTCAATATTTCTCAGATTTTTTGCGAGAAATCAAAATTTCGGTAGTTATAAAATGGAGTTTTCTTTTTCACATGGTGTAAGACTCGATTTTCTATTTAAGAGAGTTTTTGCAAAATTAATTTTTTATAGTCACTTACACAACTAAGAAAGGCGTTAGAGCGTTTCTCAGGTGTTGTTTCAAAAGCCCGTCAATATTTCTCAGAATTTTTGAGAGAAACAAAAATTTCCATAGTTATAAAGTGGAGTTTTGTCTTTCAGGCGGTGTAAGAAACTATTTTTTATCTGATAGAGTTTTTGCAAAATTAATTTTTTTATAGTCACTTCCAGAACTAAGAAAGGCGTTAGACCGTTTCTCAAGTGTTGTTTCAAAGGCCCGTCAATATTTCTCAGATTTTTTGCGAGAAATCAAAATTTCGGTAGTTATAAAATGGAGTTTTGTTTTATACGTGGTTTAAGACTCGATTTTCTATTTGAGAGAGTTTTTGCAAAATTAATTTTTTTATAGTCACTTACACAACTAAGAAAGGCGTTAGAGCGTTTCTCAGGTGTTGTTTCAAAGGCCCGTCAATATTTCTCAGATTTTTTGCTAGAAATCAAAATTTCGATAGTTATAAAGCGGAGTTTTGGTTTTCACGTGGTGTAAAACTCGATTTTCTATTTGAGAGAGTTTTTGCAAATTGAATTTTTGAAACTCAACTAAGGAGAGCATGAGGGCGGCAAATGGAAAACTTGCCTGCGCCCGTCTAGACCAACGATCAGACACCCAGAGGTTTTCTAGTGTTTGTTAACACAACCGAAGAGTAAAGTCTGAGGTTAAAAGTGGTAATTTCAAGTGCAAACACCACGCAGCCCACAATTCCATTTAACGTGCTTATGAAATTGCTAATTGCTGCCTTATCTGGTGGTTCAACCGGTATCAGGGATTGATAGTACCGCTCGTAAATATCAGCTCAGGGAAAATTTTGGGAAATCTACCAAGCAAAAGGAAAAACCGCATAAATAACCGGCTGTAAAAGGAAAATTTAGGCCTTTAGGGTGCTTAGCAGAAGGAAGTCATTGTCTAAATAATGCTATAGCAGTTTTGAGCTTTTCGGGTCTTGATTTGGCTTAAAATCCAACCAATTGGTTAATGAAAAAAAGAAGCAACATACCAAAAAAATCCGGATTAAGGGCACAATCCAGCTTTCAGCGAAATGCGGCACTCAAAAGCTAAAAATAGCCACTTACATGAGCGGAAAGGCGTGTTTTCCTCTGTTATCACAAACCTACCTGACATTGACTGTCCCAGGTATTAATTGAAACGGGCAAAAATACTCGACACCGATACGACATATCGCATTTTATCAACGTTTAGCAAGATAAACATATCACGATTAAGCAAACAGAGTCGACACCTTTCCATGTGGAGGGAAATTTCGATTCATGCTGCTGCCTGCGAGCTTAACAACCCAGAGGTTGAGGAACTGATTGAGGAAAAACGCCTCAAAGAGGGCAAACAACAAAAAAGCCGCAGTATTACCATTTACAAGGCCTGGCCAGTACTATTCATCCAGCTCATTATCATGACGAGTAGTTTTTTAAATTCCACTTTGGAATAATTGCATATTATTTGACGGACAAGGTCAACTTTTCAACCGGCTGCTTGTTTTTCGCAATTAATCGCAGTTGTTACATAATGAGATTTTGTTATGTTAGCAGTTTCCATCAGAATCTCCAAAGCAGGAAGTTAACAATGGCGCAAATTGCTTTTTCCTTTCGCGGAATTGAAGCTCTCATTGGCTGGGTCGAGGGCCCGCCCATTTCTCATCGCATGTAGGGCGCAAATAATCTAGTTGCACCATGGGTACTTATGAGAACATTGTATAGTTGGCAAAAGACAAAATACTAGTGATTTGGAGTCAAACAGTGTTAGAGGCGAATGCATTTTTGAAGAAAAACATCTACACTTTAGAAGCTAGTAGGAGCGCATGTTAAGTGTTGCTTCAAAACTCGGCCAATATTCTCCCGATTTTTTGCAAAGAATGAAACTTTCACGACTCTTCCACTAGATTTGTGGCTTTTCAATAGTGTAAGCGCTGAGTTTCCAGCTGCGTGAGTTTCCGCCAAATAAAATTTTGAAGAAACACCTACACTTGAGCATGTTAAATGCTGGTTGAAAAGCCTGTTAATGTTCACTAAATTTTAACTGAAGAATGAACCTTTGAGGAGTGGTAATGTGGAGCTTGGGCTTTTCAATAGTGTAAGCCCTGAGTTTCCATCTGGGTAAGTTTTCGCCAAATAAATTTTTGAAAAAACATCTACACTTAGGAGAGCATGTTAAGTGTTGCTTCAAAAATCTGCCAATATTCTCCCGATTTCTTGCAAAGAATGAAACTTTCAGGACTCTTCCACTGGAGTTGTGGCTTTTCAATAGTGTAAGCGCTGAGTTTCCATTTGAGTGAGTTTTTGCCAAATACATTTTTGAAAAATCACCTACTCTTGAGCATGCTAAATGTTGGTTGAAATGCCTGTCAATGTTCACCAGATTTTAACCAAAGAATGAAACTTTGAGGAGTGGTAACTTGGAGTTTTGGCTTTTCAATAGTGTAAGCGCTGAGTTTCCATCTGGGTGAGTTTTCGCCAAATAAATTTTTGAAAAAACATCTACACTTAGGAGCGCATGTTAAGTGTTGCTTCAAAAGTCTGTCAATATTCCCCCGATTTTTTTCGAGGAATGAAACTTTCAGCAGTCTTCCACTAGAGTTGTGGCTTTTCAATAGTGTAAGCGCTGAGTTTCCATTTGAGTGAGTTTTTGCCAAATACATTTTTGAAAAAACACCTACTCTTGAGCATGCTAAATGTTGGTTTAAATGCCTGTCAATGTTCACCAGATTTTAACCAAAGAATGAAACTTTGAGGAGTGGTAACTTGGAGTTTTGGCTTTTCAATAGTGTAAGCGCTGAGTTTCCATCTGGGTGAGTTTTCGCCAAATAAATTTTTGAAAAAACATATACACTTAGGAGCGCATGTTAAGTGTTGCTTCAAAAGTCAGTCAATATTCTCCCGATTTTTTTCGAGGAATGAAACTTTCAGGCGTCTTCCACTAGAGTTGTGGCTTATCAATAGTGTAAGCGCTGAGTTTCTATTTGAGTGAGTTTTTGCCAAATACATTTTTGAAAAAACACCTACTCTTGAGCATGCTAAATGTTGGTTTAAATGCCTGTCAATGTTCACCAGATTTTAACCGAAGAATGAAACTTTGAGGAGTGGTAATTTGGAGTTTTGGATTTTCAATAGTGTAAGCGCTGGGTTCCCATCTGGGTGAGTTTTCGCCAAATAAATTTTTGAAAAAACATATACACTTAGGAGCGCATGTTAAGTGTTGCTTCAAAAGTCTGCCAATATTCTCCCGATTTTTTGCAAAGAATGAAACTTTCGCGAATCTTCAACTAGAGCTGTGACTTTTCAATAGTGTAAGCGCTGAGTTTCCATCGTAGTGAGTTTCCGCCAAATAAAATTTTGAAAAAGCACCTACACTTGAGCATGTTAAATGCTGGTTGAAAAGCCTGTTAATGTTCACCAGATTTTAACCAAAGAATGAAACTTTGAGGAGTGGTAATGTTGAGCTTGGGCTTTTCAATAGTGTAAGCGCTGAGTTTCCATCTGGGTGAGTTTTCGCCAAATAAATTTTTGAAAAAACATCTACACTTAGGAGCGCATGTTAAGTGTTGCTTCAAAAGTCTGCCAATATTCTCCCGATTTTTTGCAAAGAATGAAACTTTCGCGAATCTTCAACTAGAGCTGTGGCTTTTCAATAGTGTAGGCGCTGAGTTTCCATCTGCGTGAGTTTCTGCTAAATAAAATTTTGAAGAAACACCTACACCTGAGCATGTTAAATGCTGGTTGAAAAGCCTTTTAATGTTCACCAGTTTTTAACCAAAGAATGAAACTTTGAGGAGTGGTAATTTGGAGTTTTGGCTTTTCAATAGTGTAAGTGCTGAGTTTCCATCTGGGTGAGTTTTCGCCAAATATATTTTTGAAAAAACATCTACACTTAGGAGCGCATGTTAAGTGTTGCTTCAAAAGTCTGCCAATATTCTCCCGATTTTTTGCAAACAATAAAACTTTCACGAATCTTCCACTAGAGCTGTGGCTTTTGAATAATGTAAGCGCTGAGTTTCCATCTGAGTGAGTTTCCGCCAAATAAATTTTTGAAAAAACACCTACACTTGAGCATGTTAAATGTTAGTTCAAAAGCCTGTCAATGTTCACCAGACTTTTACCGAAGAATGAAACTTTGAGGAGTGGTAAACTGGAGTTTTGGCTTTTAAATAGTGCAAGCACTGAGTTTCCATCTGAGTGAGTTTTCTCCAAACAAATTTTTGAAAACACCTCTATACTTATAAACCTATTGGGAACGCATGTTAAGGGTTGAATCAAAAGTCTGCCAATATTCTCCCGATTTTTTGCGAAGAATGAAACTTGCAGGAGTCTTCCCCTGGAGTTGTGGTTTTTCAATAGTGTAAGCTCTGAGTTTCCATCTGAGTGAGTTTTCGCCAAACAAATTTTTGAAAAAACACCTACACTTGAGAAGCAAGTAAGGGCGCGTGTTAAATGTTTGTTCAAAAGCCTGCCAATGTTCTCCAGATTTTTTTCCAAAACTGAAACTTTCAGGAGATTTTAAGTGGAGTTTTGGGTGTTAAACGGTATAAGAAGCTCAGAGTTTGCAGAATGAATTCTTGGACAAACACCAACTCAAGTAAGAAATGCGTTGCGGTGCTTGTGATGTGTTGCTTCAAGAGCCCGCCAATATTTCCCAGATTTTTTTGCAAAAATGAAACTTTCCGCAATTTTAAAGTGCAATTTTCTGTTTCCAACAGCGTAAGAAGCGAGTTCTAATCTGACCTAGATTTTGCAAAACGAATTTTTGAAACGAAGGCGTTGGGGCCCATGTCAAGTCATTCTTTAAAACCCTGCCAAGATTCTTCGAATTTTGGGCGCAGAACGAAACTTTCAGGAGAGTTAAAGGGAAACTCTCGGTTTTAAACAGTTCGAGTCTGAGTTTCCATATGAGTGAGTTTTTGTAAAATTTATTATTTAATACACATCAACACTTGAGAAAAGCCTAGGAGAGCATGCAAAGTGTTATTTCAAAAGTCTGTAATTTTTTGCCAGATTTTTTGTGAAGAATGAAACTTTCAGAAGAGTTTCAGTGGACTTTTCGCTCTTAAGCAGTGTTGGAGGCAATTTTCTACCTGGGCCGGTTTTTTCAGAATAATTTTTTGAAAAAAACCTGCACAATTAAAGGAGGCGTTGGGGCGCTGGTCATGTGTTGCTTCAAAAGCCCCCCAAAGGTTCCCAGAATTTTTGCGAAAAGTGACATTTTCGGTAGTTATAAAGTGGAGTTTTGTCTCTCCAGTAGTGCAACAGCCGATTTTTTACCTGCCAGGGTTTTTGCAAAATTAATTTTTTAAACCACAACTTTTCAACTGAGAAAGGCGTTTGAGCAAACACTCAAACGCCAAGGATTCCTTCAAAAGCCTGCCAATATTCGCCAGATTTTTGGCTGGAACCGCAGTTTTCGGTAGTTATAAAGTGAAATCTGATCTTTTAAACAGTATAAAAAGCGACGTTCAGTCTGACCTAAGTTTTGCAAAATTAATTTTCGAAAAAACCCCTACAAAGCTAAGAAAGGCGTTGGGGCCCGTGTTAAGTGTTCCTTCAAAAGCCTGCCAATCTTCGCCAGATTTTTTGCGAACAATGAAACTTTGAGAATTGCTAAAGAAGAGTTCGGGCTTCCAAACAGTGCAAAAAGCGAGTTTCCACCAGACCGAGTTTTCGCAAAATAAATTTTTGAAAAAATTTCCGAGAACGGTCCAGCCAATTCAAGAGGAATTAAAAGTCCCGAAATATCCAAATTACTATGAAGGTGTACTAAAACGAGCAGCGATTGGAGTTGATGTATTTATACCTGAGTTAAACAGACTCGAGGGCAGAGCACCCAATTCACCTTGAAGAGCTTAGTCAGCACGTTTATGCGAGAAATGTTTGCGTTATGGGAACATTACACTTTTCGCTTTCTTCACTCTGAAGCACGCATTTCTAGAGGAACAAAGGCGGCGAAAAATCGAAGAAAGTTCTGGGAGAAGCTGAAGATGTTGGAAGAACCTTAGGCTTTGGAGGACTTTGGCGAGCAGCACTAGAATGGAATGAAGATCGCTGCGAAACAATCACTTGAAGTCATGAAGGAAAGCGCAAAGCTGCGCTTGTACATGGTTGGCCATTTCGGTTAGCTGTGAAGAACTAACGGAAATAGAACCTTTGAGGAAGGAACAGAAGAGGGTGAATGTTGAGCTGAATCCTTACTAGATCTTCCACTGGAAGACGAATGCAAGCGATCTTGGAAAAGCACCGATATAGGAGGAAGCAATGAAGAAAATCAAATAACAAACTGATTGAAGAATGGCGCACGCGAAGAATTCAAGACTCGAAGATAAGGAAGCGAGACGCAGCAAGTGACAAGACATACTGAAGATTCTCTTTGACTGTAGCTGAGGAATACGAGAAAAACTATCCGCTAGGAAGACTAACTATTTTTTTCAAAATGAAGCAGAAGAAGAGCTTTTTGCTGAACAAACTCTTGAGGAACGTCGAGCAAAAACCTTCTTCATTGGACCAAAGGACGTCCATGGTCTTACAAAGAAGTTGTATCGGCTGTGCAAGGTTTCGAAGGTTCGTGCGGTTAGGGAAACGCCAGCAGTAAAAAACGGTATTTGTTATTTGGTATTTACCAGGGTTTTGAACAGGAAGTCAGGCATCCACAGACCCACAGCGTTCACTGAAACAACACCGACTAGACGACTAATCATTCCCAATCCTGAACGGTTTGATTCTAGCAATTAAGCCCGCATCAACAGAAAAAAACACCTCGTAAGCTCACTGGAAGCTGAGTCGAAAAAGACTCAAATCCTTTACAAGTCACGCATGTACCTTTTTATGACTCTGTACAGCTGCATTGAAATATACATACATAAAACCGTGTGTGTAGATTGACTTCGATTAGTGCGGGAGCTAGTGTTCGGTCGTTTCAGCCTCTAAAACACATATTTAGATCGGCAGCAAATCGATACTGAACTGGTTCCTCTAATGTTGGCAAACCAGCCGTTTTAATTACAATCAACAACAACAACATTTCGTAATAATTGGGGTAAAATTCAAAATTATGATTTATGGAAACCGCGTCTAAACGTTAGAAAGTCGATGGGATTTCATCGTCAACAACATTGCGTGGTTGCCAGCTTGAGCGTTTGTTCCCGCTGATTTGAAAAGATTCATTTTTGTGGTATCACACACTACTGTTAAACCACGGATTTATAGGAGTTTTAAAAACAGTCGTTGCTTGCATCACTGCCAAAAAGCTTGGGAGATGAACAACATCAAACACGTTTTGTATTCTAGACGCTCCATTTTACATCTTTCGTCAGCACATCGATAGTTAATGCCGACGAAATCCCATCGACATTCTAACTTTAAGGGCCGGTTCAGACTATCAATTCACACTATCGTGGTTGAACGTGAACACTCATCGACGTTCTAACTTGTAATTTCCACGTTAAAGGCTTTTAGACACTCTGGCTTACCTTTGGGTCATTTGGCACGCAAAAACGACGCAATCGCTTGATCAGGATGATGAAAACTGGTCGATTTTAGTGGAATATTTCAGAGTTTCAGGTAGAGATAAGTGCAGCTAATCAATGTATTGAAGGCCGCGATATCGCAACAAAAAACACACTAAATGGGGCGAGGTTTGGGCTTAAGCACCCTTAAGAGTGGCTCCAAAAATAGCATGCCATAAGGGGGCGGTTAAGCACGCTAATGGAAAAAGAAAAGTGATGATGACTAGGAGCCAGTCACAAGCAGCTGGAGCTTAAAAAAACACTGCAAATCCAGTTAGGAGGAAACTGCAGATTTTGGGGCGATTAACTTAAAATTAACTTAAAAAAAAACGCCCTCGACTACAAGAACGTGCCAAATTACCATCAATATTCGAGCGGCGAATCTAAAAGTGGAATTAATGGAAATACAATGTAAGCAAGTGCGTCTATATCTGTTGATAGGCTGATAAACTGATTAGGTTTTATGGGATTTGGATGGGATTTTTTCTGTTTCCTTCGAGGTGAATGCGCCTATAAATCGTGCGTGGTTCTTCCACAATCCCGCAAAAGCTTTCAATGCTTCAAGCATGAGAAATGTATGGAATTTGGCCCAATTGAATGTCCATAGGACACGTCGAATTGATAAGAGCATTAACGATTTGTTGACTCAAAAGGCGATACTTTGAAATGAGGGCCCCGGTTATCGTCGATAATTTCTTAAGTGGGTTACAACACTGATATGTGGATGATTTATTGGTTCAGTTAGTGAATTTCGTGAAGAAAGAGTCTGGACTCAAATGCCTTTTGTTGTTTGTACCCAGTTTGCCATCAGGTTTGCCCCTGAAAGCTCGGACTAAAGCGTAATTTGATTAAATCCCACTTGAAAAATCTAATCAAATCAAGCAGGTGAATGTCGTTAATTCGATCAATTAGGCGACGATTGGATATCAAGTAGTGACTTTGATTTGAAACGTTGTCATGCTCTCAGTGCGACACCAGAAAAAAAAAAACCCGAAACTTTAGCAGGAAAATTAGCGTTGAAATTTGCAGGTTCCAGTGGATTATTCCGCAATAGTCGCGTAGGTGGAACCAATTTGCACATATTTTGCCTGAACTGATCAGTCTTACGTAACATTTACTCATGCGACACTGTGAACTATCAGCATTATTTTAAGAACAGCATTAAATCAGCCTCTGGTGGTGACTTATGCTTGTCGCAGTTGATAAAATGCGATACTGTTGGCCCCAAACTCGTTATTCAATTTATTGGCCGAATGATTGTTATGCCGCATTCTGGTCGATTTAAGCGATGCATTGAAACTGTCCTGGGACAGGATTTGTGAGCGAAATAATGTGAGGAAATGGGACTGTTTTGGAAAAAGCTTGTTTGGGACACCCAGTATGTATTAACTGGATTTTTCAAAAAAATGTCACTCAAAATGTGGACTAGACAGAACGTTGTTTTTAGCACTCTTTCATAGAGAATACCTTGGTCTATTATCACAGGGATTTTTGTTTTAATTCCGCATTTCGTTAATTCTTGAGAATTTTTTAAGTTGGGAGCTTCAAAGTGCAGTTTGGGAAAGACAGCGTTTTGGGGAGATTTTTCAAAAAAATGTCACTCAAAATGTGGACTAGGCAGAACGTTGTTTTCAGCACTCTCTCATAGAGAATACCTTGGTCTATTGTCACAGGGATTTTTGTTTTAATTCCGCATTTCGTTAATTCTTGAGAATTTTTTAAGTTGGGAGCTTCAAAGTGCAGTTTGGGAAAGACAGCGTTTTGGGGAGATTTTCAAAAAAATGTCACTCAAAATGTGGACTAGGCAGAACGTTGTTTTCAGCACTCTCTCATAGAGAATACCTTGGTCTATTGTCACAGGGATTTTTGTTTTAATTCCGCATTTCTTTAATTCTTGAGATTTTTTTAAGTTGGGAGCTTCAAAGTGCGGGTTGGGCAAGACAGCGTTTTGGGGAGATTTTTCAAAAAAATGTCACTCAAAATGTGGACTAGACAAAACATTGTTTTTAGCACGCCTTCATAGAGAATACCTTGGTCTATTATCACAGTGATTTTCGATTTGATTCCGCATTTCTTTATTCCTTGAGAATTTTTTAAGTCGGAGACTGTAAAGTGCAATTTGGATTCGACCGCGTTTGAAAGCGATTTTTGAAAAATGTGTCATTCGAAATGTGGACCAGCCATAAAGCTGTTTTCAGCACAGTTTAATAGCGAATACTCTGCCTTATGACTACAGAGATGTTCACATTTGTCTCACGTTTTCTTATTTCTTAAGAATTTTTGTTAGAAGCTTCAAAGTGCAGTTTGGCTTCCACCACGATTGCAAGCGATTTTTCAAAAATTTGGCCCTCAAATTCAGGATGAGGTAGAGCCCTTCTTTAGACACACTCGGATAGAGGACGTGTTGCTCTAAAGCACTGTCTAAGCGCCTCTATTATTTTATTTTTCTTCAATTATTGGGATTTTTTAAAAACTAGAATCTTCAAAGTGCAGTTTGGCTTCCACCACGCTTGCAAGAGACTTTTCAAAAATTCCTCGCCCAAAATCGCGACTTGCTGAATGGATGCGTCTAGTACCGTGAAAAAGAGAAACGTTGGCTCTATTAATGCACTAGATGTCAATTAAGTCACAGTTTTTGCGCACTTATTGAGAATTTTTAAGCTTAAGGCCAGAAAGTGCTGTTTAACTTTCACAATGTTTGGATGCAATTTTTCAAAAATTTATTTCACGAAACACCGAATAACTAGAGGTCCACCTCTAACGCCATGCAATAGAGAAAACCTTGTTTTACTACTTGTATTTGTCAGTTTAATGTCGTCTTTTATCAGTTCTTGGGATTTTTTTTCAAATTGAACCTTCCAAGTGCCAGATTTGTTTTTATTGTCATTCAAATCGAGGCCTTGTTATAGAGCTACGTTTGAACCATTTGAAAGAAAATATTTTGTTCTATGACTTCGGTTATTTGCAATTTTGTCTAACGATTCCTTAATTCTTGAGAAATTTTTAAGTTGGAAGCTCCAAAGTGCAGTTTGCCTGCCATTCCGGTTTTTAGAGACTTTTTAAAAAAATCCACACCAAATGTAGACCAGTGACAGAGCGACTTTAAAAACTGTTTAATAGAGAAAACTGTGCTTTATGAGTGTGATTATTTCCAATTTTGTCACACTTTGCCTTAATTTTGAGAATTATTTAAGTTGGAAGGTTCAAAGCGCCGTTTGGATGAGATCGCGTTTAGAAGAGACTTTTCAAAAAATTCTCACTCCAAATGTAGACCAGCAATAGAGCCACTTTAAAAACTATTTAATGGAGAAAACTGTGCTCTATGACTATGGTGATTTCCAATGTAGCCCCACTTTGCCTTAATTCTTGACAACTTTTTAAGTTGGAAGCTTCAAGGTGCAGTTTGCTTGCCATCGCGTTTGCTAGAGACTTTAAAAAAAATTCTCACTCCAAATGTAGACCAGCAACAGAGCTATTTTAAAAACTGTTTAATAGAGAAAACTGTGCTCTATGCCTGCGATAAATTTCCCATTTAGTCACGTTTTTTCTTAATTCTTGAGAATTTTTTAAGCTGCAAGCTTCAAAGCGCCGTTTGGATGAATCGCGTTTAGAAGAGACTTTTCAAAAAATGTCCACTCAAAATGTAGACCAGCAACAGAGCTAATTTAAAAACTCTTTAATAGAGAAAAATGTGCTCTATGACTATGGTGATTTCCAATTTTGTCACACTTTGCCTTAATTTTTGAGAATTTTTAAGTTGGAAGCTTCAAAGCGCCGTTTGGATGAGATTGCGTTTAGAAGAGACTTTTCAAAAAATGCCCACTCGAAATGTGGACCAGCAACAGAGCTACTTTAAAAACTCTTTAATAGAGAAAACTGTGCTCTATGACTATGGTAATTTCCAATAGAGTAACACCTTTCTTTAATTCTGGCATTTTTTTTAAGTTGGAAGTTGCAAAGTGCAGTTTGGAAGACACTTCGAGACGAGAAAAATTCGTCAATCCAATTCCGAATGAGTTAGAAAGCTGCTTTGGCCACTGTTAGGAAGAGAAAAGCTTGCTCTATTATATCCTGTCAACAGCGATTGTCTTTAAAATTGTCTGAAATATTGGGATTTTTTAAACTGGAAGCTTGAAAGTGCACGGTGGTTTTCACTACCTTTGTGAGAAAAATTTCAAAAATTCTTGCTGAAAATCACCGCTTGTTTGAGAAATGTTAACAGCACAGTGAAATAGAGAAATATTTGCTCTATTAATGCAGTAAATGCCAATTAAGTCCCAGTTTTTCCCCAATTAGTGAGAATTTTTGAAGTTAAAAGCTGGAACGTGCTGTTTAACTTTCACAATGTTTTGATGCAATTTTTCGAAAATTAATCACGCAAAACTCAGAGTCACCAGAGGCTGCCTCTGACCCCATGCAATATAGCGAAGCTCGTTCTATTAGTTCTCTACTTGGCAGTTTATTGTCGCTTTTCGTTAGTTTTCGGGGTTTTTTTGTGATCGAACCTTCAAAGTACCGGTTGGCTTCTACCACGATTGCAAGAGATTTTTGAAAATATTGTCTCATAAAATCTGGTCCCACTAGAGAGTGCCTTTTAGTACCATTTAACACACAATACGTCGCTCTATTATTACGGTGATGTTCGTTTTAATTCCGCGTTTCTTGAATTCTTGAGAATTTTTTTAAGTTGGAAGCTTTAAGGTGCAATTTGGATGCGACCGCGTTTGAAATAGACTTCTCAAAAATGTGTCATTTGAAATCTGGACTAGGCATAAAGTTGTTTTTAGCACTGTTTCCTAGAGAATACTTTGGTCTATTACCACAGTGATTTTCAATTTAATTCCGAATTTCGTTAATTCTTGAAAAATTTTTTAGTTAGAAGCTTCAAAGTGCATTTTAGCCACGACCGCGTTTTGAAGAAACTATTCAAAATTGCACTCCAAATGTGGATTGGCGGTAGAGCCATTTTGAGCACTCTTAAAAACAGAAAACTTTGCTTTATGACTACAGTAATTCTCAAATTCGCCACACTTTTTCTTATTTATTGGAAATGTTTTATGCTGAAAGCTTCAAAGTGCAGTTTGGCTTCCGCCACGATTGCAAGCGATTTTTCTAAAATATGGACCAATGATAGAGCTGTTTTGAGCCCCATTTAATAGTGAATATTTTGGTCTGTGATTCTCCTGTGGTTATTTTCGTTTGAATTCCGCACTTCGTTAATCCTTCAGAATTTTTAAGTTGGAAGCCTCAAAGTGCAATTTGTGTGCCACCGCGTTTGAAAGACACTTTTGAAAAATTTGTCACTTAAAAGGCGAACCGGCGAAAGAGCTGACTCTAGCACCATTTTATAAAGAAAACCTTGATCTATGATTCCGGTGACTTTCCTTTTAATCCCCCATTTCCTTGAATCTTGAGAATTTTTCAAGTTGGATGCTTCAAAGTGCAGTTTGCCTGTTAACGCGTTCAGATGAGATTTCGAAAAATTTTGACTCATGAAATTGCGAACTAGTGCTAGAGCTGTTTTTAGCACTATTTACTAGAGAAAACTTTGCTCTATGATCACTCAACTTTCCAGTTTAGTGTCAATTTTCCTTAATTCTTGGGAATTTTTTAACTTGGAAGCTTTAAAGTGCAGTTCAGCCACGGCCGCATCTGGAAGAAACTATTCAACAGTTTTACGCTCAAAATGTGCACCAGCTGTAGAGCCATTTTGAGCACTATTTACTATAGAAGACATTGCTTTATTTGCTCATTTTAACCGAATTTTCGATCATTTCTAGAGTTGGAAGTTTCAAAGTGCAGTTCGGCTTCCACCAGGGTAGCGAGCGAATTTTCAAAAAATTGTAACTCGAAATATGCGCCAACTACAGAGCTGGTTTTTGCATCATGTAATAGTGAATACTTTGGTCTCTGATTACGGTAATTTTTGTTTCAATGCCGCATTGCCTTAATTCTTGAGAATTTTCTAAGTTGGAAGCTCCAAAGTGCAATTTGGATGCGACCGCGTTTGAAAGAGAATTTTCAAAAATTGTCACTCAAAATATGGACCAGTTATTTGTCTGTTTTGAGCACTATTTAAAAGGGAATACTCTGCTTTATAACTACAGTCATTTTCCAATTAGTCCCACTTTTCCTTAATTCTTAAGAATTTTTTAAGTTGGATGCTTCAAAGTGCAGTTTGCCTGTTAACGCGATCAGATAAGATTTCGAAAAATTGTGACTCATGAAATTGTGAACTAGTGTTAGAGCTGTTTTTAGCACTATTTACTAGAGAAAACTTTGCTCTATGATCACTCAACTTTCCAGTTTAGTGTCAATTTTCCTTAATTCTTGGGAATTTTTTAACTTGGAAGCTTTAAAGTGCAGTTTGGCCACGGCCGCATCTAGAAGAAAACTATTCAACAGTTTTACGCTCAAAATGTGCACCAGCGGTAGAGCCATTTTGAGCACTATTTACTATAGAAGTCATTGCTTTATTTGCTCATTTCAACCTAATTCTCGATAATTTCTAGAGTTGGAAGTTTCAAAGTGCAGTTCGGCTTCCACCAGGATAGCGAGCGAATTTTCAAAAAATTGTAACTCGAAATATGCGGCAACTATAGAGCTGGTTTTTGCATCATGTAATAGGGAATACTTTGGTCTCTGATTACGGTAATTTTTGTTTCAATGCCTCATTGCCTTAATTCTTGAGAATTTTCTAAGTTGGAAGCTCCAAAGTGCAATTTGGATGCGACCGCGTTTGAAAGAGAATTTTCAAAAAATTGTCACTCAAAATATGGACCAGTTACTTGTCTGTTTTGAGCACTATTTAAAAGGGAAGTCTCTGCTTTATAACTACAGTAATTTTCCAATTAGTCACACTTTTCATTAATTCTTGACAATTTTTTAAACTGGAAGCTTAAAACAGCACTTTGACTGTTTACTTTGACTTAAAGGAAACATTTCAGTTTTTAGCAGTATTAAATAAATAATTCTTTGCTCTGTGATTACGCTAATTTTCAGTTTATTCTCATTCTTCCCTAATTCTTCGGATTTCTTTAAAGTTTAGTTGGTTTTAAGCTCTAAATATGCGGGATTGTTGAAAATTCGGGAACATCTTTGCGAGTTCTGAACCCTACTGCCGAAATGTTCGTAAAATAGTGGGAATTTTTGGCGAATTTGCGTTTGAAATGCTGTAATTGTTCCCATCAGAAAAATTGCAGCTTCGGATGCTTTTGGTCAAAATAAGGCTCTTAGCATTCTTCATTTTAAACACTACATTTTCCTCTCCTTAATAAGCAATTGTTGCAAATTGCCCTAAAGGCCCCTATAAGTCTTTAATAAAAATTCCATTCTATTTGAAACGTGAAACACCCTGTATAAATGGTCGAAATATGAAGTGCGCACGTCTGTAAATAAGCGAGAAGGTCGTTAATCTAACATGTCTTTGATGGGTGTTAAATGCAAACAAACTTGCCAGTAAATTGTTTGGATTCGGCTTTAGATATTTTGAAATGAGACCGGATTCAGGACGTCACAATAAAGCCGATTAAATCATGATAAAATGAACAGGACAGGGACAGTGAAAAATGTCCCAGAGAGAGCGTAAATTAAGGGCTAAAAGTGCCACAAATGCTTCTATGGTTGTTAAGGCAAATTGAGATCTTGTGTGGTTCTAGGGGGAAAGAGAAAAATTCGTTTATTTTCACCCAGCAAGCTTTCACTGCAATAAACCCCTTTTAACCCCCATTCAACCGACAGCTTGGGCGTGCAGGTGATTAAATAATGGAAAATCTCCACGTTGGACGGAAAATGATGGAGAGCGCTTTGGAAAAGTTCTGAAGGGGAAAGTTGAATGCTGCCAGTCAGCCAGGGAAAAATCGACTTTAATCATGTCCTTTGACAAAGTTTTTTCCGGGCTTGATTATGTCAACACGTAATTTGGATAAGGGTGGAAAAATTGGGCGACTGGCAGTTCAAGAATGCCTTCTGAGAATCAGAAATTCTTCACGCCTAAAAAGCTGCAAGCTAAAACATGGACTTTGAGTGGTGGTCGCTGTCTAAAAGCTCCAGTATCTCAGAAACGATGGAAAATATCCACTGAGTCGTTGGGACCGTTTTGAAATTGCCACTCAAGGGCTGTCTTTTCCTCTAAAGGTCTCATCCAAAATCCCTAACCTCTAAAGAGATAGAAGCAAAAAACCACGCACATGAATGGGACAATTGGGCATCAATTCACCCAGCAAGTCATGCTTTTAGGTGGCAAATAAAGCCGTCTTTAGCTAAATGCTGCTGGTGGAGCCAGGTGTTTGAGGAAAACGCACACACAACCCCCTCAAGCTGCTTCAATCACTAGTTAAATTTGGGCTTTAAACACCAGCACCTGCTGACCTACAGATGTTGGGCCCAAAGGTTTGTCTTTGAAATTATGGTCATCAGCCTTCACGTGATGCTAACCGAGTCAGACACTTTCCTAAATTAATTTATTTGCCATTTTAACCAGGCGTTAACAGTGGCGGCTAGAAAAACAGTGAAACCATTCAAAGAATGTGAAAAATGTCCAGTACCCAAGCCATTGGAGGCACGTGTCTAGACGGGCACTTTGGCTCATTGTTCCGGTTATCTCTACAACAATTGAGCTAAGAATCCGAAATTCTTTGTGTGTCCTATCGCTGGCTACGTGTATTTGAATAGAAAGCCACCATGTGTCTTGCGAGATTTACGTCTGCCTTATTGGACGCACGTTTGCACCTGTCTAGCTCAAATTATAACTTTGGTACCTACTTATGAAGGTTCCGAACCATGGACGAAAGCCGCATTAAAAGTGAATCCGGATCGCAATTTGCCAACAAAACTTGTGATTTGTGATACTGACCGAAAGGGCAAAGGCCGCAGCTCAATTATATGCGAAATGTTACGATGTTGTTGTTGTTGCTTTGCGATTTCTCGGCAATTCATTTGGAATAATTTTAATTAGTTGGTTGGAATGGAAGATAACCGTTTTGCATAACAGCAGGATAAGCAGGAAAAATTGCATTTTAATTGATTAAAGCACGCTATTTGCTACTTGCCACACTAAACACAACCACCCATGTTGCAGATGGGCATCAAACGCTCACTTTTGATGCGTTTTTCCCGTGGAATTTGCCAAAAGTTGCTCTGAAACTGCTGAGTTTTCTGCATTTTAAGCTGTCGATGGGAAGCATTTCTTCTTGACGTTTCGCAAACATGGGTGGCTGCCATCTTCAAGGGACGTTTGCTCTGCGCAGCAACCACCTCTGGAGATGTGAGCCAGTGGTGATTTTTCCATTTGAAAGCCAAAACAACCTTTAATTCTTCAAACTTGGAAAAATTCTCACAAAAATATGTTCTCTCAAAGATGTTCCGGGATTTTCAACATCCCGCATATTTAGAACTTAAAACCAACTAAACTTTTAAAAAATCCGAAGAATTAGGGAAAAATGAGAATAAACTGAAATTAGCGTAATCACAGAGCAAGGAATTCTTTATTAAATACTGCTAAAAACAGAAATGTTTCCTTTAAACACGAGCGTGGCCAAACAGCACTTTGAAGCTTCCAGCTTTAAAAATCCTCAAGAATTAAGGAAAAGTGGGACTAATTGGAAAATTACTGTAGTTATAAAGCAAAGTATTCCCTCTTAAATAGTGCTCAAAACAGACAAATAACTGGTCCATATTTTGAGTGATAATTTTTTGAAAATTCTCTTTCAAACGCGGTCGCATCCAAATTGCACTTTGGAGCTTCCAACTTAGAAAATTCTCAAGAATTAAGGCAATGCGGCATTGAAACAAAAATTACCGTAATCAGAGACCAAAGTATTCACTATTACATGATGCAAAAACCAGCTCTGTAGTTGGCGCATATTTCAAGTATACAATTTTTTGAAAATTCGCTCGCCTATCATGCTGGAAGCCGAACTGCACTTTGAAACTCCCAACTCTAGAAATGATCGAGAATTCGGTTAAAATGAGCAAATAAAGCAATGTCTTCTACAGTAAATAGTGCTCAAATGGCTCTACAGCTGGTGCACATTTTGAGCGTAAAACTGTTGAATAGTTTCTTCTAGATGCGGCCGTGGCCTAAACTGCACTTTAAAGCTCCCAAGTTAAAAAATTCCCAAGAATTAAGTAAAATTGACACTAAACTGGAAAGTTGAGTGATCATAGAGCAAAGTTTTCTCTAGTAAATAGTGCTAAATACAGCTCTAGCACTAGTTCACAATTTCATGAGTCACAATTTTTCGAAATCTTATCTGATCGCGTTAACAGGCAAACTGCACTTTGAAGCATCCAGCTTAAAAAATTCTCAAGAATCAAGGAAATGGGGGATTAAAAGGAAAGTCACCGGAATCATAGACCAAGGTTTTCTTTTTAAAATGGTGCTAGAATCAGCTCTTTTGCTGGTTCGCCTTTTGAGTGACAAATTTTCAAAAGTGTCTTTCAAACGCGGTCGCACACAAATTGCACTTTGAGGCTTCCAACTTAAAAATTCTGAAGAATTAACGAAGTGCGCAATTCAAACGAAAATAACCACAGGAGAATCACAGACCAAAATATTCACTATTAAATGGGGCTCAAAACAGCTCTATCATTGGTCCATATTTTAGAAAAATCGGTTGCAATCGTGGCGGAAGCCAAACTGCACTTTGAAGCTTTCAGCATAAAACATTTCCAATAAATAAGAAAAAGTGCGACGAATTTGAGAATTACTGTAGTCACAAAGCAAAGTTTTCTCTCTTTAAGAGTGCTCGAAATGGCTCTCCAGCTAATCCACATTTCGAGTGCAATTTTGAATAGTTTTCTTCAAAACGCGGTCGTGGCCAAACTGCACTTTGAAGCTGCCAACTAAAAAAATTCTCAAGAATTAACGAAATTCGGAATTAAATTGAAAATCACTGTGATAATAGACCAAAGTATTCTCTAGGAAACAGTGCTAAAAACAACTTTATGCCTAGTCCACATTTCAAATGAAACATTTTGAGAAGTCTATTTGAAAACGCAGTCCAACTTAAAAAATTCTCAAGAATTCAAGAAACGCGAATTGAAACGAACATCACCGTAATAATAGAGCGAAGTGTTGTGTATTAAATGGTGCTAAAAGCCACTTTCTAGTGGACCAGATTTTATGTGACAATTTTTTCAAAAATCTCTTGCATTCGTGGTAGAAGCCAACCGGTACTTTGAAGGTTCGATCACAAAAAAAAACCGAAAAACTAACGAAAAGCGACAATCAACTGCCAAGTAGAGAACTAATAGAACGAGCTTTGCTATATTGCATGGGGACAGAGGCAGCCTCTGGTGATTCTGAGTTTTGCGTGATAACTTTTGAAAAAATTGCATAAAAACACTGTGGAAGTTAAACAGAACGTTCCGAGCTTTTAACTTCAAAACTTCTCACTAATTGGGGAAAAACTGGGACCTAATTGACATTTACGGCATTAATAGAGCAAATATTTCTCTATTCCACTGTGCTGTTAATATTTCTCAAACAAGCGGTGATTTTGAGCAAGAATTTTTGAAATTTTTCTCTCAAGGGTAGTGGAAAACCACCGTGCACTTTTCAAGCTTCCAGTTTAAAAACTCCCAATAATTGAGACAATTTTAAAGGACAATCGCTGTTGACAGGATATAATAAAGCAAACTTTTCTCTACCTAACAGTTCCAAAGCAGCTTTCTAACTCATTCGGAATTGGAGTGACAAATTTTTGAAAAGTTTCTTTCACTTCTTCCAAACTGCGCTTTGCAGCTTCCAACTTAAAAAATCCTCCAGAATTAAAGAAAGGGTGTGACTCTATTGGAAAATTACCACAGTCATAGAGCACAGTTTTCTCTATTAAAGAGTTTTTAAATTAGCTCTGTTGCTGGTCTACATTTTGAGTGGACATTTTCTGAAAAGTCTCTTCTAAACGCGATCTCATCCAAACGGCGATGAACTTCCAGCTTAAAAAATTTTCAAGAATTAAGAAAAAACGTGACTAAATGGAAAAATTTATCGCAGGCATAGAGCACAGTTTCTCTATTAAACAGTTTTTAAAGTAGCTCTGTTGCTGGTCATACATTTGGAGTGAGAAATTTTTTTTAAAGTCTTTAGCAAACGCGATGGCAAGCAAACTGAACTTTGAAGCTTCCAACTTAAAAAGTTGTCAGAATTAGGCAAAGTGGGGCTACATGGAAATCACCATAGTCATAGAGCACAGTTTTCTCTATTAAATAGTTTTTAAAGTGGCTCTGTGCTGGTCTACATTTGGAGTGAGAATTTTTTCAAAAGTCTCTTCTAAACGCGATCTCATCCAAACGGCGCTTTGAACTTCCAACTTAAAAAATTCTCAAAATTAAGGCAAAGTGTGACAAAAATTGGAAATAATCACAGTCATAAAGCACAGTTTTCTCTATTAAACAGTTTTTAAAGTCGCTCTGTCACTGGTCCTACATTTGGAGTGGAATTTTTTTAAAAAGTCTCTAAAAACCGGAATGGCAGGCAAACTGCACTTTGGAGCTTCCAACTTAAAAATTTCTCAAGAATTAAGGAATCGTTAGACAAAATTGCAAATAACCGAAGTCATAGAGCAAAATATTTTCTTTCAAATGGTTCAAAACGTAGCTCTATAACAAGGCCTCGGTTTGAATGACAATAAAAACAAATCTGGCACTGGAAGGTTCAAACTGAAAAAAATTCCAAGAACTGATAAAAGACGACATTAAACTAACAAATACAAGTAGTAAAGCAAGTTTCCTCTGTTGCATGGCGTAGAGGTAGGCCTCTAGTCATTCGGTGTTTCGTGAAATACATTTTTTGAAAAATTGCATCCCAACATTGTGAAAGTTAAACAGCACTTTCTGGCCTTAAACTAAAATTCTCAATAAGTGCGCAACAACTGTGACTTAATTGACATCTAGTGCATTAATAGAGCCAACGTTTCGCTTTTTCACGGTACTAGACGCATCCATTCAGCAAGTCGCGATTTTGGGCGAGGAATTTTGAAAAGTCTCTTGCAAGCGTGGTGGAAGCCAAACTGCACTTTGAAGATTCCAGTTTTTAAAAAATCCCAATAATTGAAGAAAAATTAAATAATAGAGGCTTAGATAGTACTTTAGAGCAACACTTCCTCTATCCGAGTGTGTCTAAAGCAGGGCTCTACTTCATCCTGAATTTGAGGACCAAATTTTGAAAAATCGCTTGCAATCGTCGTGGAACCAAACTGCACTTTGAAGCTTCCAACAAAAAATTCTCAAGAAATAGAAAACGTGAGACAAATCTGAAATCTCTGTAGTCATAAGGCAGAGTATTCGCTTAAAGAGTGCTGAAAACAGCTTTATGACTGGACCACATTCGAATGACACATTTTTCAAAAATCGCTTTCAAACGCGGTCGAAACCAAATTGCACTTTTACAGTTTCCGACTTAAAAAATTCTCAAGAATTAAAGAAATGCGGAATTAAATCG